>LXHY01000139.1:0-99213 GCA_002093855.1 Fusarium praegraminearum | reverse complement strand
TAATAATATAATAATAGATACTTTTATTTATATTTATTAATTTTAAAAATTAATATTTACTTTTAAAAGAAAAAGAAATAAAAAAACTTAATAATATTACTCTCACTTAAGTCTTTATTTTTACCTAATCTAAATCTTTATTCTATCCCTTACGATAAGAATTGCGCTTCAAGTCAATCTCTTCTGCCCAACAATCCTCAAATAACGTTAGCCTTTTCTTAACATCACTGTTCTGAATACCTAAACGGCGGACGACTTGGAAAGCCCCAGTGCCAACAGACATTGTCTGGCCCATAATGATACACTCACTGACGCCTTCGATCTGGTCTGTCTTCATTCCGGCTGCAGCCTCGAAAAGATGATCTGGGGTCTTTTCGAATGAAGCTAGTTGCAGAACGCTATCGCGCATCTTGGACAAACCAAAACGTGTGATGCCAAGAACCTCGCCCTTATAGGTCATCACGTCGGCAAGAAGTTGCATGTGACGGGGGTCAATATTCATGTCACCCATGACTGATCCAATCTCGACAGCGATTGTTGTCCTTGCCGCTTCGATGCCAAGGACGTCCCTGCATTCCATGACGTTATTGGAGCTTGCTTTGGTTCCAATTACACCCTCCGTAGTCATACATTCCCGAAGCCCATAACCCTCCACGAGAACAGTATGGGTGTTTTGTTCCGAAGTCTGAATGATTGCACGAGTCGCCTCAGAATAACCGGATATAGGCACATTAGGCAGTGCTCGGCGAAGAAAATTAGCCCTAAGCAACATGTCTCCGCTCTCCGCAGCAGCAGCTTTGCTTCGTGCAGCTGTCCTCTTTGCTGCCGGGTCGCTAATATCACGTACTCGAACAATAATTCTGTCTCCATCGATTGAAAGATCATCCCTTTGCACCTTGAGCTTGCGTTGTTTGCATATAGCCTCAGCAATATCATAGGGACCGATACCAAGATGCATGTCGGAGAGCGCAGTTGGGTCAATCTGTAGGACGACATTGCCTTCTGTAGTGCGCCATTCGTCCTCAATAAAACGTAGGATGTCTGAAATGTACGTCTTCTCAATTCGCCCCTTAACCACCCTTGCGGCTTCAATCTGCTCATTGTTCTCCAAGGGGCATGTGATGACCGGTGTACTAATAGCCTTAGACGCGTTGATGATTTCCTTGATTCGGGGAACACCTTGTGTTATACTCATACCAGCAACGCCAGCAAAATGGAAAGTCTTCAGCGTCATTTGAGTACCCGGTTCACCAATAGAGTGAGCTCCAACGGCTCCAACAGCATGTCCGGGTTCAACATGCGCCTTTTTGTACTTCTCTAGGCACAATTTAATGAATAGTTGAAGAGTTGACAGCGTGACTTTGGCGGTTCGGTCGGCATGGTCTTGAGCGGTAGGCCGAATCATTCTGTCGCCCTCAAACCCGGCAAGCTTTCTTACCCTTTCCAATTTCGACGCCAGAGCTTCAACATGACGCTCGATGGCTTTGAGAAACCCTCTTGCGCCCTCGTGTTCGTCAATGCCATAGTCACTAGTATCTTCGTAGTCCAGTACTTCGCCGCCCAGGAGTCCCTTTCGGACATAACGCCGTCGTTCGTGCTCCAATTTTGAGTCGCAGAAGGATCTAATTTCGTCTGGTGTCATAGAGGTCTCGGTGTTATCGACTGTCAAACTTTGTGCATGGGTCCAGGTTCGTTCGAAATGGACTGGCGCTGCTGAACCTTCCATATCGACAGGATCGAGTTTGTCCGCGCCGAATTGAAACTGGACAATGCCGCCCCCGGACGTTCGGACCGTGTCGTCATACTGGGTTGACAAATCTTCGAGCGACTTCATTAGTCGTCGAGACATATAACCGGTCTCGGCAGTTTTAACAGCAGTGTCGACTAGACCTTCACGGCCTGACATGGCGTGAAATATGAATTCGGTTGGGGAAAGGCCACTGTAGAAACTGTTCTTGACAAAGCCTTTGGAGGGGGGCTGCCGAGCGTTCTTGTGGAAATGGGGAAGCGTTCGGTCCTGAAACCCATCCGCCACACGAGCGCCGCCGATAATCTGTTGTCCGACAAGGGCAACCATCTGAGCCACGTTGAGGTCCGAACCCTTCGATCCAGATTTAGCCATGACAAGCGGAGCGTTATTGCGACTCAAGGTTTCGACACAGTACGATCCTGCCTGTTGTCGGACCTTGCTGAGGATACCAGACATAAAGTTCTCCAGGGACTGTTCCTGATTGCAACCGGCAGCCTTCTCGAGCTTTCCGGCCTTGAACGTTTCAATCAAGTCATCACATTGCTTGTAAGCAACTGCGGCGAGTCTTTCTTTCTCCTGGATGAGCGATTCGGGAGGAAATACGTCTCCGATACCAATTGAGAAGCCATGGTTTGTTAGTTGGCGTGCACAAAGTTTAGCCAGCCTGTTCATGGCCGTCACAGCCTCGTCTGGCCCAAAATCTCGTAGAATGACATAGAAGATCGAGTCTTTCTTGCCATCTCCAACAGTAGACTTATCCATGCGACCACACATGACTTCCGAGTTGCGCACCACTAGCCAGCCATCGTTGGGGTCCATATCAGGACATTGACCAGGCCGGGCCTTGTACGTTTTGCACTTGGCATCAAGATTCACCTTGACTGGTGAATCTTTATTGGGCCGCATTAACATACCGAATAGCTGCTTCCCAGTCCAGAGGGACTGTGGTGCAATGATAGCAGGAGGTGGTAAGTCCAAATGTGTTTTGCCATCCATCATGTGCATGCAGAGATAAGTGAATGTCTTGCGATCGAAAAATCGATCTTTGCCACTCAATAGATATGCTGCAGTGATAAAATCTTGTGTCGCAGCAATCACAGGTTCGCCGTTCTTGGGAGTGGCAAGGTTGTGCTTGATACCCATCAAATTGATGGCCTCAGCACGAGCCTCCTCTGTTTGTGGGACATGAAGATTCATCTCGTCTCCGTCGAAGTCAGCATTGTAAGGGCCACAGACACACTCATTCAGCCTAAAGGTCCTCCAAGGGCGGACTTTGGCTAGATGACTCATGATACTGAGTTTGTGGAGGGAAGGTTGACGGTTGAAAAGGACAATGTCGTTATCTTCAAGATGTCGCTCGACAATGTCACCAAACTTGAGGTCCCGAGCTATGTACCCCCTGTTGCCAAACTTCAGAGACTGCAGATAACCTCCTTCGTCTGACTTGATGACACGCTGAGCTCCGGGCCAGACGTCTGGACCATTTTTGACACATTGGCGCAATTTTTCAATGTTGTGTCTTTGTACCCTTTCGGGATAGGTCAGGTTCTTCGCAACCAACTCAGGAACAGCGACCTGATCGATACCAAGGTTAGGGTCTGGGGAAATGACAGTTCTTCCCGAAAAGTCGACTCTTTTTCCGGAGAGATTGCCACGGAAACGACCCTGCTTGCCTTTCAAACGTTGGCAGAAACCTCTTGTGGTTTTGCCAAAACCCGGCTGCTGAAGGCCTGGAACATCGCTGTTGACATACATGGCGATCTGGGTCTGCAGATATTCCCATTGCTCCATGATGGTCTGGACTGGAGATCCTTTTTGCAAAGCAGAGCGGATCATTCCACTAACCCAAACGATATCAGCCAACTTGGTGGTAATGTCGTCCTCATTGCTGGCATTGTCTTGGGCGACAGATGGCCTAATACAGACAGGAGGAGCAGGCAGGAACTGCCAGATAAACATCTCGGGTCTCCCCTCGGCCGGATCGAGTCCCAGAAGCTCACAATCTGTAGGACTAATCATTTTGAAGAGATTGAGGACTCTGAGCGGGTTCAAATCCTCCATCGCTTTGCGTAAATGCTTATCAAGCTCGGGGTTTTCGCGTTTTGCCTCATTGAACGAGTTGTCAAACTTGATCTTACTTTCCGGCGGCGTCTTCTTGATCGAGGTTGATTTGTTGTATGCAACAAACTTATCGTGAGCCAGCTTGAGAACACCGATCTTTCTAATTTGGCCATTGAGAGAGCCGCAATAAGGACAGGTCTTGACTTTTCGGCATTGCTCGTTGATCCTCTTGCATATTTGGGTCCGTCGTAGGTTGTCCAGGAATGGTCGTCGCAGTTCCTTTAGAAACTGCTGTCGGTCCGGTTCCTCAAGCAAAACCCGACCGCAATCCTAAGACAGTGTTAGAACATAGAAAACCGCGCTGGTAATTCGGGTCATGGCTATACCTTGCAGATTTCTTGTAGAATCGACATGATGAAACGAAGGTATCCAACATGGAATGCAGGCAGAGGCAGACGAACATGGCCAAAATGCCCATTGCAGTCTTTGAGAGATTCTTGGCAGGTCGAACATCTTCCTGACTTGCTGGAAGTACCCTAAGACGACATGAGTTTACGGCGGAATGTCGTTGTTTGCCATAGAACACTTACCAGTCGAGAGTCCAGAGGGCCGTGGCGATATGGAGCGCGATTGTTCTCGATGTCATATAGTAGGCGGTCGGAAACTTCAAGAACAGCTTGATTGGCAATGTCTTGATTGGATCTAAGCGCCAGAAGTTAACATTGTACGGCCAGACAACATGGCGATCGGAATACTCACTGGATGCCAAATTTAATACCCTTGAATCGCTTTGGCAGCTTGTCCACAAGCTGCTGCTTGACGGGACTATCCACAGAGCTGGAAACCGCCATTTTGAAGGCGCAAAGATTGTAGATTCGGGTCACCGTGGTCGTCGCGAAAGAGTGGCAAGTCTGAGCGCCAATCGGCGTCAGAAGGAACTGGGAAGGCGCAAGCTTGTTGGTAGTGCCGTAGCGTTCAACGATGTTCTAACGTCAAGCTCAGGTCTGCGGGCGGCGATGATCGTGGGATTGGAATCACAACAAGCTTGGATAAAAAGCTTCTTGCGGATGAGCTATTTCGCAGGCGACGTACATGACCAGATATCAGAGGTCGCGATGCGGAGAACGGATATCAAGGTGAATGTTGAGGGACGAGGGTTTGGTCGCAAAATTTCCATCGCCTGCGAAGAGGGACTCGGCGCACTCAGATAGTCCTAGTTCGTCGTGCCCCACCACGCTGCCGACACACGGGGTCACCACCTGCCAAAATACAGTTACGACAATCTCAGTGTAGGTAGGATGAATCATTCGGTAAAAAGTCATGCCACATAGGTACCTACTAGGTAGGTAGGTACACATCAAAGTCATTACCTGTTTCTCCAAAACTCTCCAGGACAAGTCTCATTACCTATACAACTATTAGGTGGATGCAAGCTACTAATTCTAGAGACACAAAAGTTATAGGCCGCTCATCATCTGCTGTGCGGGATTCTAGGTCAAGGTAGGTAGGTACTGGAGCATTATTGCAAATATAGTATCTATCTCAATCTTCGATACGTCTTTTTATTTTCTCTCCATCCATCGTTCGCGGAAAGCTTCCTCATTTGCAATTCTGTCTCTACTGCGATCATGCTGTCTCTTTCTTGGGCGAGTCTTCGGGATTGCTTTTGAAGCTCAACCGGCTCGATAATAACTGCGACAGAACAAAATGATTCACGTCTTCGTCGCCCCAGTATGCCATGTGTGATGCAATCGTATTAATTGGGTTGAAGTCGAGGACACTTCTATATATGCTGTCAACGACCATCTCTTCATCATATTATTCCGAGTGCACTTACTCTTGAATACTGTAATCAACTCTGCCGTTACGGTTAAGTGCTCGAACTTTGGCCTCCTCGTTGCGCAACTTGCGCGCCTTCTTATCTTCATCTGCTGCTGTTGTCGTTGCATTATCCTCGTCTCTTGTCGGTCGTTGGCGACTTTTCTGGAAACTCGAATACAAAGTTTCGATCTCGTCATCGATCAGTGTTGGATTACGATCTCCGTTGTTCAAGTCAAGTCCAATGTTGCCAGTTGCAGAGTCTGCGAGCTTTTTCATTCGTGCATCTGTTGCCTCCAACTTTTCAGCAGCACTGGAGACGTCTCGGTTCGTTGCCAACTTGGTTTCTGCAGCATCAGTGTTGTCTCCTTGACTTGCGTTAGCCGTAAGCCGCGCCACTTCTTCGCTGCTCAACCCGAGAGAGCGATTGAGCAGGTTGCTGGCAATGCCAGCACTGAGGCTTGACCATAACCCACTGACGCTCTGGCCAACTTTGGCTCCGATTCCTGTCAATCCCTGCGGTGCAACATTGCCAAAGATCCCTCTCTTCGTGTAAGGTAGCAACTGGGGCTTCAATGCTGACATAGAGGGCGAGATCAAGGGTTCTAGGCGGTAGCTAATAGGGTCTGACGGATGGAATATATTGAAAAGCTGCTGAACCTTTGGTGACGCAACAGACGCAGGAAGACCAGTCACCGAAGAGATCTGCCCTGTTCCTAAAGCAAGCGGGGCAGGGCGTAGAATGTCATCTGAAGTACCTGTTCCTGTGTCATTTGTGACATTCCCTGCTGGAATGTTTTGTCTGGCTGCTATCGTCCTAGAATCATATCAGCATTGCGAATTTCTTAGTATAAAGTGCGGTAAGACGTACTGCCCCTTAAGCATCTGAAAGAGGCCTATCGGGGACCCAAGACAAAAGAAGTCCTCAACCTTGAATTCTAGGTTGAGATCAGAGTCTTTGCTGGGTGTTTCGGGAATATCTTGAGCTGGCCATAGCCTTAGCATTGATCTCGAGACTGGGGCCTGGTCCCGTCTCTGTTGGCACAGCAGGTCGAAAAGGATAGCTGAGCCTAAAGAGTGGCCCATCAAATGCACCTTCCCCCGAAACTCCGGGTTCCGTTCTCTGAACAATTTGAAGATTCTGTTGCATTCGTTGAGAACAATCTTCGAAATCTGAGCCCGGTACGAACTTTGGTACAGTAAAACATCCAAGGCAAGGTCTGAAATCAGGGAGCGGGCGAAAGCCACACCTTCAATAGTGATATCCTCTAAAGATGGATCTGACGAGCGTCCAAGTCAGCTACATGTTAGCCAACAAGTATGGAGGGCATGCACTTACACTCGTCCTCGTCACCGTCGAGATCCCCCAGATCACGCTCGCCTCTCCTCTCACGCTTCTTGGGAAAGTCTAGCAAGTGTCTCCAACAGACTGGGAGCACCTGCACTCTGCTATTACCCGGCCCTGCTCCCAGCTCCGAGTTCAATGCTTTTAAGTCTGCCGAGTTGGCATAAACGGACTTGATTGTCTTGCGGAGGACGTTGACATCATGAACAAAGTTGATACTCTCCATTCTAAGACGGTTAGTCACGGAACTGTCGGAGCACTCCTTGTCCAAACCTTACCTTAAGCTGAGGAGCTGGCCTATACCATGAGTGACAAGCACCAGATGCTCTATTTCACGTCCTTGGGTCTCGCCGGCCTGTGCATTATAGTCATCTTGAATTTCTTGTTCTTGCCGCCGGCGTATTTCTTCTTCCTTTTCAGCCTTAGTCTTGCTTTCACTTTCAAGAAGAGAAGAGAGTTGTCGCTGGAGCGTTGATTGCCGAGGGTCTTGACTGGGGCTGTTTTGCACGCCTTCTTGGATCGGTTCTTCCTGTGATGCTCTGGTCGAAGGCGGTGCGGATTTTCGCTTCAATACCTTTTGCTGTTTTTCATCCATTGGTAACACATCGTCGCCAGTTTCAGATTTATTTTCGTCACTTTTGTCCTTTTCCGCATCTTTTTCTTTGTTCTTGGAAGGCTCTGAGTAACCGCGAGCCAGTTTCACTCCGCTCATGTAACTCCCACCAGAAAATCTTTGGTACATAGAGGAAGCTACCCACGAAAGCATGCCCTCTGTATTCAAATAAGCAGTATTTGTATCATGATAAGTGGCCATACTGTTCATGTGTGTTCCAAACAAGCGATACGACTGAGGCTCACTCTGGCCGCGGGAAGGTGGCTCTATTGGTGAAGAGTCACCAGCTTGCGACACGGTGGTGTTCTCTACTGTGCCCTTGGTTGATGACCTCAGGTTCTCTTGTGACCCCTTTGGTGTCATATTTCGTCTCGTGCCCGATGGGCTACGATCCCTTGCTGTACACTGATTTAGTCGGGTAATCGAATCAAGCCTTATTTATCTTACTGGGATATAGCCATGGCTTCATTTTAAGATAACCCTAGACGATAGGTCAAGTTAAATGAGAGTTTGAGTATCTGTCTCGTGGTACTAACCTCCTCGAGCTGGGCAGCAAGGTTTTCCTCGCAAGGACGCAGGTTTGAGCCTTCTTGGTAGAACCATGTTCCTCGTCGAACTATCACCGATCAGAGACGGAAAACGGAAGATGAAGCCACGACATACCACTGTAAACTGGACCAAGCCAATAGACAGGGGCCAGTTCACGGGATTCAATATCTACGTCAAACAGGAAATCCTCGTTAACCGGGACACGAGTGCCAGTTGACTGTGAACATGAGATGCCGGCAGCCTGATCCGAGATATCATCTGTGGCATCGCCTGTTACTTCTGCTTTGCGCTTTCTTGTAGCCACGTTTGTACTTCCAGGAGCTTGGCTCCGAGTACTTTCCGTTTTCTCGAGCAGCTTCTGATACTCAGCTTCAAGAGCTCTCGAGTCTGAGGTCGAAAACGCATTGAATTTCTTGGGTAACGTGGAAACTTGCTCGGGTTCCGTCGAACGGCTTAGTTTAGGTTTTCGCTTAGGGACATCTACGGCGTGAAACCATTGAACCTTCAGTGGAGGGCATCCTGAAGGATATGTCCGGAAACTTTGGCCATATAAATGAGTTGTGCTATGGTCGTCGGGATTTGCAGGCGCCGCGGCCAGAAGACTGTCCGGTTCCGCTTTGGGCTTTTGAATCGGGGTTGTGCTGCGACTGGCGGCCCAAGGATTGATTGAATCAACTGCGGAACTCAAATACGACTTCTCGGTCTTCTTGTCAGTAGCCACCGGGGCCATTTTCTTACTGAAACTTCTTGACCATATACTTGAGCCTTTTCTGCAGAATATCAACAGCATAGGCCGCCTTGGGAAGAACGAATATGTATCTGTGTGTGTTTGGAGCCGCAGTTACGCCAAAGCGACACTAATCTCACCGATGTCCCTGGAGGGTCAGAACTTGGAGTGATAGTAGGTGGTATCAGCAGCCCTGGCAAAGTATTTAAGAGTGGTAAAATGGCAGGTAATTTTGCTTACGATGAAATATGACAAACGAGATACCACTAAGCACCTAGAGGCATTGAGAAGTTGATAGGGATGTTGCACACGTTTCATGTGAAAGTCCATATGACGTCTCAGTACTGTTAGTGTATGTCGTTAGCCTAGCCGCTTTAAGCACTCGTGGTTTACCCGGTAGCTTGGTAGGTCGCCTAACATTGCGGGCTCATCAACATCTATCATACCTATGAAGGCCATCTACCTATAACTCACCCCTTTTCAAACAAAATCACTACTAAGTACTGGCAGGGACATTCGAAAAATACAATAACTTTTCTGGATAGGTAGATAATCAATACTGAGTTGCAGCTCATGCTCGTATAACCCATTTTACCTCTTTTTTTTTTCCCCTTAACGCCGTGCCCCGGATGACTTTTGCCTCACCTGCACCCAAGGCAATGATCCTTCACATCTGAGTTCAAGTACAAGAAGTTCCCATTCAGACTTAAAGAGACAGTAGACCTGCCTGGAGAATCAACCCCCACTGGCCCTGCTGCTGCTGAGCGATATCAGCTGCTGTCCTGCCATGGCTGTCTCGTAAACCACGAATGTCCTTTTCGCTGTTTACCGATAATCTGCCAACGCCTAGAGCTTCGGCCACAGAGCGAGCGTTTTCAGGAAAGGAAGTATTCGGGATCGTTGAACAAAGCCAAAGCAGAAGCCAGAGGGACTCCTCTTGCTTGCACTCGATGGCCAGGTGAAGCCCACTCTTCATATCCGCAAGAGGATCCTGATATGTTACAAAGGCCACCATATCCTCGATTTCATCGCTGGCATCCTGAAGCAGTTCAACAATACCTTCAATGTCACCCTCTGCACACATCACATGCAGCGCACGAGCCGGACGTGCTTCAGGGTGATTCTCAAGATATGCTTCCTCTGTAATCAACGGCAGAATGTCTAGTCCTTCTTGGACGCCGCCCTCATTTGTATACGTTGTGATGATTGCCGCGCCTGATGGTGTAGAGAGAAATGGGTTGGTCACAGAAGGTCCCGCGCTGTTGATGGGGAGGTGGGCGCTGCAGCTGGGACATTTGAGAGACAGGCCTATGTCAGTGGATTGATCCAACAAGCATTGCCTAACAATATTCAGCTTGCAAGTCCGAGCGGCCAAGAGACATCGAATGAGCTCACCAATGGAAATGGCAACCACAGGATAATTCGAGATCGTCAGGGACCGATGAGTTCGAGACAGTACTCGGACCAGCGGTACCAGAAGCCTCAGTTTCGTCATCGTCTGTTTCCAATCGCAACACCAACGCCTCCTCGCAAACCTTACAAAGCGACATATTGACAGTACCTAAGCAGCTAGGGTGCTTCTTGGAATTATCAAACCCTGAAAGATGCGTAATTTGAGGTGGCTGAGGCAGGCAGGTGTAAATGAATGACTGTGTCAGTACAGAGTAGTAGGGGCACAGATAACTTTTGCTTTGCCTCTTTTTTCTCTTCTCCACCTCTATTTCTGCAAAATACTGTAGCCTCCCAGACCTCTCTATACTAAGGGAGTAACCAAGTCAAGTGGGGTTCCGTGCCCAAACATATTCAAGTATCTGTACCTACCAAGCTACCTCAGTACTCTAGACGAAAGCATCTACCTACTATAGGTAATTCCCACCTGATAACAGTATAGAAGTATTGCCTACCTGTCGGGCACCTTCTCCCACCCAGGTACGCACATACGAAAGGTGGTTCTGGTAAGCCAGATTTAATACTGGCGTATCGTGAGGGACAAGCTGCTGCGGCAAACTGAGAAATAAAAATAAAAATCGGAAAAAAACCTCCCTCTCAATGAGATAACTACATCACAGATACCTAGTAGATTACTGAAGAACCAAGTGATAGATTCCAGGAGAAATATACCCACCTCCGTTGAAAGGTGTATGGTACCTCTAGCTTAGGCACCAGTTGGACTAGGTGGTGCCTGCTAGATAATTCTGTAGGTACCCGGCTTAGTAGTGTAGGTGTCTACAGGAGATCCTGGTCG
Source organism: Fusarium praegraminearum (assembly GCA_002093855.1). NCBI lineage: Eukaryota > Fungi > Ascomycota > Sordariomycetes > Hypocreales > Nectriaceae > Fusarium > Fusarium praegraminearum. Next base: position 88,105 of record LXHY01000139.1, on the reverse strand, counting down.
GGGGGGACAGAAAAAAAGCTGCACTGCCATTTCGAAAGTGCCATGTCATTACATCATTGCTCACCCAGGCCTGCAGGAGGCTCTCGGCAGGGAAGCTCCCCGCAGTGACGTGGCAGACAAGTACTGTGGCGCAAGCCGATAGGTACACTCGCCACGGTTTGGCCCGCTCAAAGTACCCGAAGCGTTGTTAGAAGGTACTTGATCGACCTCATTGTTCAGGTACTGCTCAATCTGGAAAAGGTGCTCCCAAGGCCTCCCCACTCATGCTACGGGTGCCGCCTGAAGACCAACCGTTCGTCTCCTTTCAGGTGCCCAATTCTCGCATCATCATCTCCTTCAACTCGCAACAGTGATCGACCTCTCGTTGCGCAATAGGTCTTTCCTTTGTTCTCTCAATTGATTAACGGTCCCTTAGGGTCGCTACAAGTTCTTTCCACCTGGCAGTTTCTTTCTGTAAAAGCGCCCTACCTGAGCGCCCCTCATTCCCCCGCCATGAACGTTTTGAAGCTTCAGAGGTCGGTTGCGCCGGATCTTGCGGGCTGCATTGCTCAACTAACAGTGAGGCCATAGGAAGTTTCCTCAATTCCAACAAAATGAGATCTTCACCTTGTCTGATGCCTTCCAGCGGCTTGATGTTGACGACAAGGGATACCTTGACGAAGCTACTGCCATCAAGGCCACGCAACAGAGCGAGAACCAGCCCTACGATGTCGTGCGCCAAGCGCTAAAGGAAGTCGAGCTTGATTCATCGCGACGTGTTGAGCTGGAAGACTATGTCAGCGTGCGTATTAGCGCTGAACTCTCCAACATTTGGTAATTGACACTGACTCTCCTGCTACCAGCTCGTTGCCAAGCTCCGCGATTCCTCACCGGCTCAAAAGCGCATGTCCACAGGGCCTACTTCGTCCCAAGGAGGTGCAGGAGGCGTCGTTGCACAGCGAACTGGCGGTCATGCCTCCAAAGGTAGCTTAAGCGGCAAGATTCAAGTCCAAGGCTCCAATGCCAACATCACTCACACCATCAACGAGGATGAGCGCACTGAGTTCACCCGTCACATCAACGCTGTTCTTGCTGGTGATGCCGATATCGACAGTCGTCTACCCTTTCCCACAGATACATTCGAAATGTTCGACGAATGCAAGGATGGTCTAGTCCTAGCCAAGCTCATCAACGACAGCGTTCCCGACACCATCGACGAACGTGTTCTTAACATACCCGGTAGGAAAATCAAGAACCTCAATGCGTTTCACATGAGCGAGAACAACAACATTGTTATTGAATCTGCCAAAGGCATAGGCTGCTCTGTTGTCAACATCGGTGCTGGTGACATCATTGAGGTCAGAGAGCATCTTATCCTGGGTCTGATTTGGCAGATTATTCGACGAGGACTTTTGGGTAAGATCGATATTAAGCTCCACCCTGAGCTTTATCGATTGCTTGACGAGGATGAAACCCTTGAGCAGTTCCTCAGACTACCTCCGGAGCAGATTCTCCTTCGATGGTTCAACTATCATCTGAAAGCTGCGAAGTGGTCCCGCACGTAAGTCCGCGCCTTTGGTTCATGTTTCTAGTTTATCAGACTAACAACCTTAGTGTCAACAACTTCTCTTCCGATGTCAAGGATGGCGAGAACTATGCGGTCCTGCTTGCGCAGATTGGTCCTGAATATGGTGTCACCCGTGCGCCTTTGCAGAAGCAAGACTTACATGACCGGGCCGAGGCCGTGCTCCAAGAAGCGGACAAGCTCGGCTGCCGTAAGTTCTTGACACCAAAGTCACTTGTTGCAGGAAACCCAAAGCTTAACTTGGCTTTCGTGGCTAACCTCTTCAACAACCATCCCGCTCTTGACCCTATTACCGAGGAAGAGAAACTTGAAGTCGAAGACTTTGATGCGGAGGGAGAGCGTGAGGCGCGAGTTTTCACTTTGTGGCTCAACAGCTTGGACGTCCAGCCTGCAGTAGTTTCCTTCTTCGATGATCTTCGGGACGGTGGTGTCCTCCTTCAGGCCTATGAGAAGGTTATCCCTAACTCTGTCAACCCTCGTCACGTCAATAAACGTCCAGCTCACGGTGGAGAGATGTCAAGATTTAAGGCCGTTGAGAATACGAACTATGCGATCGAACTAGGCAAGCAGAATGGTTTCTCCCTTGTGGGTATTCAGGGAGCCGACATTACTGATGGACAGCGGACTTTAACTCTTGGTCTCGTGTGGCAGCTCATGCGCAAGAATATTACAGTTACTTTGTCGTCATTGGCCCGGAAGCTGGGCAAGAGGGAGATTACCGACTCCGAGATGGTGCGATGGGCAAACGATATGTCGCAAAAGGGCGGTAGGAACTCTGCCATTCGGTCTTTGAAAGACCCTTCGATTGGCTCAGGTATCTTCCTTCTGGATGTCTTGAACGGAATGAAGAGCAGTTACGTCGATTACGACCTTGTGACAGCTGGTCAAACCGACGAGGACGCTTACTTGAATGCCAAGCTAAGCATCAGCATCGCTCGAAAGCTTGGTGCAACCATCTGGCTAGTCCCCGAGGATATCTGCCAAGTCCGCAGCCGTCTAATTACCACATTCATTGGTAAGCACTTCCTACATTCCTGTTTGTATTCAGCACGATTCACTAACTTGGCCAATAGGTTCCCTTATGGCTACTCACGAAAAGATGTAGATCTAGTCTGGAACTTGTTTGACGATAGTGCGTTCCGGAGATACTATTATTCACATGGTGGAATACTTCATATACTTTTATAAAAGCTTTTATTCCATTGATCCAGGCTCTATCACCGGAGCCAGTTTCTCGCCCAAAGTCAAGGGCAAACCCGGCTGTGTAGTCTCTCAAGCAATATTAGAAAACGTAGTTTATATACTAACTACTTCACCATGTCAAGGGCCATCGTCGTTCTGTTATTATGTATTTGGTGGGCTGGCAAAACAGTGTGTCAACTTTTATTTGTTCATGCTTGGTTCTACCGTAAGACGTGGATTTCTCTAATGTTGTAGTGAAAAATAATGCCCCCCTGATAGTCAGGAGTTATATCAGATGATCAAATACAGACTGCATAAAAGGCTCGGTCCCGTGAAGATACCTAACCAGAAGATCAAGTTTCCCAATGTTTTACGCCCCCGCAGCCATTTGGTGCGACTCAATCTCACCAGCTTCAACGCAAACTGTCAGCAACCAAACCGGTGAGCTAATCAAAAAACTTACTGGTAGTTGACACATCTGAAGGAATAGGAGATAGCCTCTCAATTTTTTGAATATGCACCACATGACTAGCTCATGGACGCAGGCTGAGAGAAAGAACGTAATGAGTGTGGCTGTGTGCTTGTTGACCTTCAGGGATGAAATAGAGCTGTGGTATACATGTCGTAATAGAAATACGTGTACTGGCCGGTTCCAGTCACGAGCGAATTGATCCCAGGAGACTGTTGAGCAGATATATATCAGCTCATGTAACTTCGGTGTATAAATGTTGTCTAACTTACCACTGTTCCACCAAGCGTCATAAAAACTACGGTCGGCAAAGTAAGTCAACTCGGCTAGAATATTTAGGATAGTCTCCCATATGAGATACCACACAAGCTGATGGTTCAGTATATCTCTTTCGATTTGTAGGATGTCCTGACGTACCAGATATTCCATCATGAAGGGGAAGATGAGATCGAGAAGTAGCCCCGGGAACTCCTGGAGTCTCTCGATAAGCGGAACATCATTGTTCTTCATTTCAACTGTTTTCATGACGACAGGATCTGCAGGTTTCTGTTAGACCTTAGTTGATGGGTTCCTGGTGGGAACCGACTCACATATAGAATACTGTGAGACTTGTACCATGACAAACAAGATGCCGACCATTGCTACAGCTTTCTCCAGTACGTATGACCAGTCTATGGAGTCCGATCGTGGATATTCTATCTCGTAGACTAGTGTTGGTAGAGGGATCCATTTGTAGTGGTCAACGAAAGACAGGTTATTCGGGTACGCTTTGTCTGCCGTGAGGGCGGTGCCCCTGAGTTCGTCTGACATGGCATCGACCTCCCATTTCATGATTCGCTCGAACAGAGCGATTTGTTGGTCATCCAAAGGTTCATGCGAGGCAATCGCTCGTGAAATCTTCTCGATGTCGCTCTCTTCCTTTCCTGGCTGCGCTGAGATGGACTTTCGACGCTCTTCAGCAGAGGGAGCAACGCTTAGGTGGTGCGTTGAAATAGCGGATGCAGGGGGCTCGGTCTGGGAAGGGGCCATGGCTGGGTCAACGAGGTCGAGTTGTTTTAGTTTCTTGATGATGGTGGAACGTTGCTTATAGACCGAAGAGAGGTGGCCATTGTAGAAGGCATACGAATGTTGTTTCATTACCATGACAATGCCGTGCAAAACGAAAAACACGGTATGAGTCCACGGCCAGTCGCGCCACAGAGTCAGGCCAACGACTCCGGCCAGAAATGTTGTTTGCCAAATCTAAAGAGACTTGCTTAGCCCAAAAACTTGACGAGTCGAGGGAATTTCACCTACATGCTGGAGCAACCATCCTGCCCCGTCCCAACGGAGGTAGTTCGCATGCACCAACCATTGGTTCAGCCAAGTTACCGCTGTGAGAGCACACATGATGCCGTCTGACAGAAGTAGGACGACCACTTCAATGCGGTCAGTCTTATACATCTTAACAAGGATCAGATAAGAGGGAAGTTGTACCATCTCGATGAAACATGGTCTTCATAATATCGCTGGTTCCCAAAGGGTTTCCATAAATTTGCCAGTTCTGGACAGAAATCTTTAATACGAAAAGAAACACAGCAAGCCAGAACAACGTGTAGAAGCCGTGGAACGGGCTGTTGAACGCCGACGGGTTATGGCGGTCAAATGCAGAGAACTGGCGAGTGAAGACGAGATCAGCAAACTTGCGTCGTCGATTTTTTGGACCAGAAGTTTCTTCAGACCACTGCGAGCTGGTCATAAGCAATTGCTTAAGGCTATTGTCCTCGTCTGAAACGATATAAACGCCGGAGTCACGGTTTTTAAAACGTGGCTCGGGCTCTGCAATGGATGGAGATACTGGTAATGTTTCCGGCAGTGGACGGCCATGACGAGCATACGGGTAACGATTTCGGACAGTGGATAATTCTGCCAAAGTTGGACGGACGTTTTCTTCATAATCCTCTTCGCTAGGGGTCTCGGAGCCAGGCGTATCAAGTGTGGTACCGACAGCCCGTAGAGCATCGCCGAGCGATCTCGGTACCGGCCGTCGAGTTTCCGACGCCGCATATCCGGAGCTCCGGTCGGAGTGTGGATAATCCCCCGGAGCCACTGAGGAAATCATGGTTTGGCCGTAGATTTTGGCAGTAGAGGGTATAGATGGTTTAGCGACAAATACGTAATTCTGTAATCAAGAGCAGATGGGGCTTTCTTCTTCAGGAATATGGAAAAGATGGTCTGACGAGTGTTTGCAGTACTCAGAAAGTGTAGGCAGAAAAGGTACAAGTTCACATACCATTACCACAGTAAGCGGCAAGGCCTTTTTAAGAACAATCTGAAGAGAAGGCGGACATGGATAATGGGCTCGAAGTCTGAACGGATGCAGCGGCTGACGATCCAACGATGCCAGCTGTATTCACAACTGCACCTGCTGATGAGTCCGAAGTTGCCGTGCGATAAGGGAAAGACTAATTAATTACTTACATACCTGGGCAAGTATGTACCTAAACTAGTATGGATAACAAATATGCTTGCTTTGCCGGGGCGTTTAATTTATGGACGTTTGATCAAACGTCATTCTATCGGCCTTCGCAGAGCCTCCACACTTATTACTGTGTAGAAAACCTAACTCTATCTCACACACGGTCGGGAGGCTCGGATGGGTGCCAGCGGACGTCGGACATGTTGTAAGTCCCCCCATGTGCTCATCAATCAGGCACCGGTGAACAGGTTACTCAGGTGGTAGTATAGGTATGTCTTCTTTTGCTAGAAGCCTAGGTTAGTAGTCAAGGGCGTTGCGAAGTGACGAAAATAGACAGTAAGACATTGCTCTATGGTATCAAGACTAGCAGACCAGCAAGTAAAAGGTGAGTTGTGATGACCTCATATGGTGGTGTGTTACACTAAAGACATTTCTTGGCACTATTCTGTGCAGACCACAATTACATGGGTTTTCCCTGAAACGGGCTGCGCGCTCGCCCATCGGCCTTTTTTTGACCCCGTATGCTGATTTTGTAGTCTGGGCGAGCATGAGAAGAGACCGATCATTGGAACTTTCAAGTCAAGTCATTCCACATTGAATGAGTACCTGCAGACCGTGTGCCTGACAAAACAAGGCTGCACTATAACAGAGTGGTCCCGGACCACACAGGAAAAGGAGCTCCATCACCTTGTAAGTGTAACGCGCTTTTATTGGGTGCGCAAGTCAATCGTGTTATGTCAGCAACGCCGCTAAATTTTCCACAGCTGCCAACACTCGTGACTGCATCGTATCGTATCGTGCAACCTTGAAAGGCAGTCGTGGTTACACCATCATCAATCGTTTTCCATCGATTATTATCCTCTCAGCACACTTTCAAAACTGCTCCATCGGTTTCTCTTGTTACAACCACTTCTAGAAGCACGTCTTTCGCAATACGATAATGTCTCGCGGCGGCACCACCCTTTACGTGACCGGCTTCAGCCACGGCACCCGCGCTCGCGACCTCGCCTACGAGTTCGAACGGTATGTCAACCTCGCCCACGCTCACGCCCACGCCCACGTCCACGTCCGCGTCCTCGTCCTATCGTTTTCGCGCGCGCCTTCGTCTATGTCTATGCCATAGCCTGGGGACTCTTTTCGATGCAATGCAAAGGTCTCCTGCTTGGCCATGATGCCTCGCCGTCCATCGTCGTCCTTACGTCCTCGCCCTCCCGTTTTCGTTCTCGCTCGCGCCCACGTCCCAGCACTCCCTCCTCCCCTGTCTTCCCACTTTCTTCGATGGGACTGCTCGTCTATTGCGCAGTCGCTCTTCTGCTTGAGCAAACGCATGAATGCTGTGCGCATTCATATCCAAAGGGGGGGTCCTGTCGGCGTTTTGCTGCGTTACAACGTGTTTCATAGTATACTGACCAATTCTTCAATAGCTATGGCAGACTGGTTCGCTGCGACATTCCTGCACCCAGGTCTACGTCCAGCCGTCTGTAAGTTTGATTGGTTGTGACAACTTGCGACTGGGCTAATATGAACAATAGCTTCGCCTTTGTTGAGTATGAGGACCGACGTGATGCTGATGATGCTTATCACGAGATGCACAACAAACGTATTGGCCGTGATGACATTCTAAAGATCGAGGTTCGTCATTTTACTCTCCCAATTAGCAATGCATGGCGCCCAGAAACGCTTGCTAACTTGTCTCTTCTAGTGGGCTCGCACTCCCCCTTCTGCATCTTGGCGCTTCGAGTCAGGCCGCGATCGTGACCGACGTGGTGGTGCTCGCTCCCCTAGACGCGGACGTTCTCCTTCTCCCCGCCGCAGCACTCGCGATTATTCTCCTCGCAAGGACGACCGCAGGGACCGTGACCGAGATTATGATCGTGAGAGCCGACGTGACAGGGATCGCTCCCGCAGTCCTGACCACCGGCAAGTTCGTCTCTTGTCTTGCTGCTACTTATACTAACATTGTTATTGCAGGGACCGTGAGCGTGACTCAAAGGATGACCGGGAGGACCGTGACCGCCGAGAGAACGGCACTAACGGTGATGACCGAAAGCGTGCGTTTTGTAACACTATTTTGATTGATTTATGCTTACAATAGCCACAGCTCTCGACAGTCCTCCCCCTGCTAACGAGGATCTCGACGTCGCCGAGTGAGCGTTCCATACGCAGTGCTGCTAAAAGCGCTCGCAATGTTGTCTGGGCTTGTCAAGCTCAAGCAAAAGTTTCTGCTTTCTGGCCGAGGCTAGCTTCATTCCCTGCTACTGGACAGGTGCAATGTGTAATATTGTTTGAATGTCCCGACTGAATGGAAACGTACAGAAAGTGCGGATACCATGTTGAGTTGGGTGATCTCGTTTTCTGAGACTGAAGGCTTTTGCCACGGCGCGTTTTGTTTGGAGGCTTCTCATTTCGTAGTTAGTTTAGATTGTTCTGTACCATGATTCGGCGCAACAGGTCCATGATCTGTTTTCATCACTTCTCAACGTGTCGTTGTCAGCTGAATATATGTATAGCCATGACGTTGTGTAACACGAAGCTGTGACTGGTACCATATATGCGGTGGCGCCTAAATACATATATTCAAGCTCTAGCCTTGCCTGTTGCAGCCCCTTTCCCCTAATCTTAACCAGAAGTCTAATCATGGCTGTACTGTAGTAGCTGAATCACACCCCCTTGTCGATACAAAGTGACGCCTTTCAATTTCCAACCCACAGTGATCACTAGTTTCAACCTCGAAAGTTGGAAGTCTAGGAGCTCGATAACTCGGGAGGTACTATAAGATGGTCTGTGTTACATTGGTCTCTATTATTTACAGCATTATAGGTAACTATGATAGGCATGCTAGGTTAGTAGCTTGTAGTTCATTAATTAAAGTATTGTTCAGTCTCTTAGCTACGATTTACCCTGTAGCCATCACGCTGTAGGTATTTCGTCCCTAGGTAGGTAGGTACTAGGTAGGCTGGTTTAGTAGTATCAAGAGGTATGTAGTACTACTAAAGTTTTCCCACAAAAACCCACTATTATAACCTTCCTGGTCCTGTTATTGCTTCTCCCGAACGGCAACCGGGGCACCACGCGCGCGCCCCCGAAGTCATCCGCATCGCCGGCTCACGCGCCCCCATTCACTCTTTGACGGCACCGATCCCGTGTCCCGTCCGTCGAACATACTGTTCTCACTATAATCCAACCTCATCTATACACATACATACGATACTTGTCGAGGTGTCGATCGCCGCCCGATTCACTAATAATCCGCCTTCACGCCTTGTCGTGTATTGGCCTCTGCGCATACGATTCTTCCTTCTTCTCCGATGGTTACCGACAGCTTATCCCTGATTCGACCTCTCAGCATGCCATTGCTATTATTCAATCGACAGTAACAATTGGAAACACCATTCCATCGGAGATCCTAGCGGTCACAATCTCGTACTCCCGAACTACGAAACAGCCCACCACTGTCGCATTCCGTAGCTAGAACATATCGGCTACCACCACAAACAACACAGCAATTCAATCAAAGGCGACGCCTTGGCTTCAAGTCAACCACAAGGTCGCTCCGCGCAGCGCAATATACCAACGCACTACGATGTCTACTGTACGTAAGACATGCGCCAATGCTGCTTTCGAGACAAATAGTACATGGCTCATCTTCTACAAGCGTTGCTAATCAGCCAATTTAGTCACAGCCTGACTTGGTCAATCCGGCAGCGGCCGTGGGCTCTGACAGGTCCATACAGTTTCGAGAGTCCATTTCTCAGCCAGTCATCGCCGCGTTTTGCGCTGGAGGCGTTGCTGGTGCTGTGTCCCGAACGGTCGTATCCCCTTTAGAACGACTCAAGATTCTTATGCAGGTGCAAAGTGTTGGGCGAGATGCGTACAAGCTGTCGGTTGGAAAAGCTTTAATCAAGATGTGGAAAGAAGAAGGCTGGAGAGGTTTCATGCGAGGCAATGGCACCAATTGCATTCGCATTGTTCCTTACTCTGCTGTTCAATTCAGCAGCTACAACTTTTACAAGCGGGTGCGTGATGGTTCAACAACCGGCTTAAGCTTATGCTTGAGAGGCTAACAGAGCCGCAGAGTATATTCGAAAGTCATCCAGGAGCTGATCTGTCACCGCTCACTCGCCTTGTCTGCGGTGGCCTAGCGGGTATAACGTCCGTGTTTCTTACATACCCCCTCGATATTGTCCGAACACGACTATCTATCCAGTCTGCGAGTTTCGCCGAGCTGGGTGCTAAACCAACAAAGCTGCCTGGCATGTGGACAACGTTGATGCAGATGTACAAAACTGAGGGTGGTATGTCCGCGTTGTATCGAGGCATCGTCCCTACTGTTGCTGGTGTAGCACCATATGTAAGTCCTAATACTAATGCTCCTCCACCAGCGTCTTGAATACTGACAATAAATCTACTCAGGTCGGCCTCAACTTCATGGTTTACGAATCTGTCCGTAAATATCTCACACCAGAAGGAGAGCAGAACCCCAGCGCCACGCGGAAGCTGCTTGCTGGTGCCATCTCTGGTGCCGTAGCACAAACTTGCACATACCCCTTGTAAGTAGGCCCTGCTTATCACTACTCACGTATAAGAATCACCACTCACATCATATGCAGCGACGTTCTACGGCGGCGATTCCAAATCAACACAATGTCGGGCATGGGCTACCGGTACAAGGGCATCACAGACGCGATTCGGGTCATCGTGATGCAAGAGGGAGTCAAGGGCCTCTACAAGGGCATCGTGCCTAATCTCTTGAAGGTGGCCCCCAGTATGGCATCGAGTTGGTTAAGTTTCGAGATGACGCGCGATTTCCTGGTTGATCTCAGGCCTGATGCTGAGCCCCAACCATTATGATTTTAAATCGATTTGTTAAGATAGTCTGTACGACCATCCGGATTTCTGAAGCATAGTTTGCTTGGCAGCAGGGGGAGGGACAATAGAGCGAGCAATGGCGCGGTTATGGGAGATGTAACACAGGTAGATTTGCACATTCATGGGCTGACTGGAACAATAACAAAACACACAGGGCATGGTCTGTTGTATGTATTTGGCGGGCATGCATAGAGGGTTAGGCATTATAGGAGGGAATCGGTACCTAGTAGGATACTAGAAGAACATCTGACTGAATAGACATGGCTATGAAAGCGTAGATATGTTTGTCGGCGTGTGGCGGTGCTGATATCACATTGTGATGAGGTTTCCTTAACGGCAGTTGCAGACCTCAGGGTATCAGAACAATTGGACGTTGTAAGTATAAGAAATGGCATTCGGTAGTGGGTCTGCTAATTGGGCCAGACTGTTTGTTCGGCCGGCTTGCCTACACCTCGGTGAGCTCGGTGAACAAGATGACTAAGAAAACCCTAACTGCCATTGATCACCGCCCTCTGGCCACACCAATTTGCAAGACCCGCCAGTGCAAAGGCTTTTCGAAAGGTGAAGGAAAGTGCTGTTCGACGCATCCACCTCCATACCCAGCATCGCCGAATTTCACAGCGACAACCGCCGCCATGGGTACGTGAAGATATTGAAGTTCAGCCTCTGTATGCGAGTAGAGAAGGAGTGCGCTTCTGTGCCTCCCTCTCTGCGACCAATGCACCATCTTGTTCGCGAAAGCGCAAGACAGAGTTGCCATTTTTTGAGCATGCTTGAACAAAAAGGCTGACGATGGCTTCACCTCACAGGTATCGATCTCGACCGCCACCACGTTAAGGGCACTCACCGCACTGCCCCCAAGAGCGACAATGTCTACCTCAAGCTCTTGGTGAAGCTTTACCGCTTCCTGGCTCGTACGTCCAACCGCCCGCCAATGACTCCGTAAAGTCGAAAAAGCAGATCACTAACCCGAATCACAATTTTGCAGGCCGAACCGATGCCTCTTTCAACAAGGTTGTTCTTCGACGTCTGTTTACGTCCAAGATCAACCGACCTCCCGTCTCCTTGTCCCGCATTGTCGCCAACATCAACAAGGAGGGTGAGAAGCGAACCGTCGTTGTTGTCGGTACCATCACCGATGACAACCGTCTGCTCGAGTGCCCCAAGGTGACCGTCGCTGCCCTGCGATTCACCGCCACCGCCCGTGCCCGCATCCTCGCTGCTGGTGGTGAGGCTATCACCCTGGACCAGCTTGCTCTCCGTGCTCCCACCGGAAGCAACACCCTGATCCTCCGTGGCCCCAAGAACGCCCGTGAGGCTGTCAAGCACTTCGGCTTCGGTCCCCACAGCCACAAGGTAACGTCAATTGCTACTTGCTCACAAACGACAATGTCTAACACCCATTGCAGAAGCCTTATGTCGAGTCAAAGGGTCGCAAGTTCGAGCGTGCCCGTGGCCGAAGACGTTCTCGTGGTTTCAAGGTCTAAGCGGTTTCAAGGTGAAAATTATTGGCCTTCTGTGGAGTTGGGGCCAGTTTATGGGGCAATTGATGCCGAACATCGGCTTGCAAATGGGTCTTGCATGGAATTGGCGTGCCTAGGTATCACAAAATTCTACAATGAACTTCTCGCGCATTGCTGCCGTCATGATGGTACTTCCCAACTGATTGGAAACACTGCACTACAACATCAAGTGTCGTGAAAACATGAATGTCATAAAATTGCCTGGTTCATATCGATGTAATTCTATATGTCGAATCCAGCTCAGTCTAATCCTGTGCATCCGTCCAAGGTTCTATTGTAATATTGGGTTTCCTTCGCAATCCAATAAAGTATGCCTCACGGCTTTCCTGTAGAAGGAATTAGCAAATTTGCTCTCTCCCAGGTGGGCGTATCCAACCGGATGAACATGCCTTTCTTGAAGAATCCGGCTTCTCCCTGAAAACCTTGCTGAATAGGGTCTTTAACTTCTTCTCAAAGTCCTTATCCTCAGATCCCTGATAAAACTTGCAGACGAAATGTCCACCAGATCTCAGGGTATCACTGGCAAACTGCAGCGCGGCGGCACAGAGATCCTAAGTCGATGAGTCTGGATGCTTTTCACTACTGTAGAATAAGACGATTCTCACCATACTCCCGGCATGGTCGCGAAAGGCGTTCCCACTCGTGTTCATCAACCTATGATATGGGTTACTCAACGTGTTCACGTTAAATCCGGTAGTTTGATCCCAGGGTGCTGACATGTCACTAAGAACAACCTAGACAAATATTAGCCTACAGAGTACACTGACAGATGGTTGAACAAACATCTACGATACGCTTTTTAGCTGCATCGGTTTCCATGGGTAGTGCCTCATCCTGGGCGGCGTGGCGTTCCATGTCGAGATAACTCGGCCGATCAAGTGCAGCAGCCTCGTCAGGAGCAGAGTTTTCGGTTTCACCGTCATCTTGTCGGGGAGGTGGGCGACGATGACTTTCAAGAATGAAGTTTTTGACCATTTCCTGTACGTCTGGTGAAAGGAAGTCGCCCTGGAATGTTGCGACACCGCGTGGCGGCTGGGCTGGAATAAGGTCTATACCAATAACCCGGCCATTGGGCTTGGTTTTCTCTACAGCGACCTTATATCGTCAATTGACCTGCAGGACCGAGAGACACATTGAGCTTACCTGCGACCAGCTACCTGGTGCGTATCCCTGACATTAGGTCAGTGAATGAGCTCCTGAGACAGGGAGTTCAGAATATAAATCACACTCACAAGATCGACCACTGTCTGTCCGCTTCCCTTGAAAAATTTGTACTTTTCGTTCATCTAATAGGAATATTAGCTCGCTTGTGAGTCTAGAGACGTTATGGAGGAAATTGACGGACCTCGAGAAGCTTGAACGCCGCCCGACTTTTGAGTCCCTGAACTTTTGCACCACGAGCGTAGGAATCACGACCCTGGCGCTGTTTCCAGCGAGATCCCGATGATGACCATCGGAGAAGAGGCGTGAACGGGTTTTGCAAAGAGAAGACTGGACAGACATGTCGGCCCGTAAGGCATGGCGGCAATCGAGAGATCATTGTGAAGATTGTGGGTGTCGAGAATAATGATACAAGTCGCGACAAAACTTTTCAACCATGTGTTAGCTAGGCTTTCTATTGCAAGTGCCCAGCGGAGTCATGGAGAATTATGAAATCAACTTTAGCAACGTACCTAGGTGGAAAACTCGATAGAAAATTGACGATGATTCAATAACTCATCCCATTAACAAAGTTACCGGCAATTCTAGGCCCAGAAAATAGGGAAGACACGAGACAATAATGATTCAAGATGGTCAAACTCTAAGCGACAGCCCTGCTAACCTATACCATCCACCGCACGCGTTCGTGAGGTGTCACACAAACTCTCAACACAGTTGGGCGATTTCGAAGTTTTGAATATACACTTTGTTCTTGCGTCTACTGGTAGACAATGTCATCGTAGTTCCAGTTCGAAATACTTGCGCCTATGTCAAATTCCATACCCCATAGCACCGCTACTCCAAACCAATGAATCAGTAAACGCCGATAAACCACGCCGTTCCATGCCATATATATATTCGGCAGGATGAATCATGCGACTAAATAGCTCCTCTTAATGAAGGAAACTAGCACCGACTCCTCGTCTGTCCTTTTTCAAAGGGGAAAAGGTCGCTCCGCCAAATGCACTGCGAGCACCTCCCAACGGTGCTTTCGCCCTGCGGCCAGCCCCCATCTGTATCTTTGCTGGGTTCGGCACTGGTTCGGCGTCATCATCGTCAAACAAGGTCTTGTTGCCACCACCAAGTACCTTGCGCTTCTTCTTTCGCGCATCAGCGTCATCAGCACCATGCTTTGGTAACACTGGAGCAGGGTTTGACTTGACAAGCCCAAGCATCTTCTTGGGCCTTGTGGAAGGCTCAGCTACCGCCTCACCAATCTCGGCTTCCTCACTCACCGCGGCAAGTTTGCCGGGAGCCTTCGTTGCCTTTGCCTTTTTCTTTGCCTGTACAGGCATGTTCTTCTTTGTCGTTGGTGCCTCATCAAGAGCCTTTCTTGGCCTACCTCGCCCTTTCTGAGTCTTCGGCTCTTCGATCTCTTCAGCACTAACATGTCCATCTGCCTGGTCATCTGATCCAGAAGCTTCATCTATCGCTCCAATGGAGTGTGAGTCACCAGCTTCCACAACTTCCTCCTCCAGAGGTGCCACGGGCTCTGGGCCGTTAACAGTTCTGCCGGTTGGTGAATGGACTTCGCTCGGCTCATCCGACATATTCTCAGACAAATTCTTGCTTCGATTCAAGAATGGTGTAATAGAGAAGGTCGATTTCTCGCCAACTAATGCCTGTTCAGCACCTCGCTTCTTGAACGGGCGCCGAAGAGTCGTTTCATCTGGCCCGGGAGTTCCGATGCTGATATCCTCCATACTTATATCATGAGCTCGCCTCTTTCCGACTAATTGCTCCTTTACCACGGCGTTCTTCTTATTCAACTTGTTGGTGGCCATCATCTTACGTGCTTCCTCTAGTTCGGCACGGCAAGATGCAAGCTCGGCTCGCGCGTCTTTCAAGTCTGTCTGTGTCTTCTTCAACTTGCTTTTTGTGTCTTGCATGCGGCCCTCCAGCATCTCGTATTCGCCGCGGACTTCTCGTAGCTCTCTGCCATGTTCCTTTTTAAGCCTCTCTATTTCTCCCTTGGCTTCATCGAACTGTTCTTTCCATTCGTTGTCGTCGTTTTGGGTTTTTGATTGTATGCGTTGGTTCGACCTTTTCTCATTTTCGAGCTCGACTTCGACCGAACTGAGTTGGCGTTCGAGATCCTGCTTCTGAGCGACAATGGCGCGATGATTTTCGAGTTGTGACTGGAGATGTTCGAGCTCGGGTTGGATCTGCTCAAGCTTGCGGGTCAGGGCGAGCTTCTCCTGCAAGACCTTGTTTGAGTCTTGTCTAAATTCGTTTAATGAATCGATCTCGGTCTATTCTACTGTCAATTAAAAATCCCTGGTAGGCATTGCTGACAACTCACCTTGAGATCTTCCAATGCATTGCTCTGTTTTCGGATTTGTGTGTCCTGAGCTTTGAGCTTCGACTTGGATGTTTTGAGCTCGACCTGTGTGTCGCTGCTTTGTTTGGAGATTTGCTTCACGAGAGCATCTCTCTGGACCAGCCGGTCCTTGAGCGAAGCATTTTCATCGCGTAGTGTCAACAGTCGAAGCTTCAGTAAACGAGCTTCTTCGTCGCGGCCCGTCAATTCCATCTGGTTGACATTGCCCTGGTGCTTTAGTTCAAGCTCGTTGATCCGAGCTACGCGCTGTGAGGTTACAGTCAGTATTACGTTAATGTCAAGCATGCCATAACGGGCATATGTACCTCGCTGGACCTGACCTTCATTATCCTGAATGAGAGGTGCTGGAATTAGTAAGAGAACAAAGGATCCGAATACGGCAGGTAACTCTGAAGGGGGTATATGCAAAACGTGTCTCATGCGAACCGATCAAATAACGAAATGGGATAAATTAATAGATAACTATCAGAAGCCAGCCAAAGTCTGTGTTTTGGTGACTAGGCTACTCCCAGGCAGTAGCAATAAACAAGATGCTATATCTGGACTAGCGTAAGAACTACCCGTGCTTAGTGTCGCTAGGCACGTGATGACCCAGAGGTTGCCCAATGACGCTGCAGCCCCCCACCCATCTCCGGAACACTAGAGCTTAGGTAAGGCGTTTCGTTACGTACCAGCTAGAATCAGAGGCCACCTCAGCTTCAGTCCGATAGCTCCAGCTTCTTTGTGTGCAAGGTGTAAGTAACAAGGTGAAGTAGGTTAGCAGCTTCAACAATCCCCTCACTTTTCTTCTGCAAAACACTTGGCCAATTGGCCTCTTCCTTTTCTCATTTTCTCATTTCCGAATAGTTCTTCCAGCCGCCATGCGTTTTCTCCATTCGCTGCTCTCCTTCGCCTTGCTTGCGACAGGCGTTGTGGCCGCGAAGAAGTCCTCCGCAGAGCGATTCAACGAATTCCACGCCAAACAGATCTCGACACCTCTCAAGCTCAAGGACTCCACGTACAAGTCTTTGACATCCACACCTCGCGACTACAGTGTTGCCGTTCTCCTCACCGCTGTCGATGCGCGATTCTCTTGTCAGCTATGCCGCGAGTTTCAGCCCGAATGGGAGCTGCTAGGCAAGAGTTGGAACAAAGGCGACAAGGCAGCCGACTCACGACTGCTGTTTGGCACACTGGATTTTGTTGACGGTAGAGATACCTTCATGTCGGTATGTCCTTTTGGGAGACGGCGATACAGAGAATCTGTGGCAGCTCGGTCGCTGACTCGTATAACAGCTTGGTCTCTCAACAGCTCCTGTGTTGCTTCTATTCCATCCTACGGTCGGTCCCCATGCATCGGTCAAGAACGAGCCCGATCGCTATGACTTCAACACTGGGTGAGTAACGAATTCTTGTGAGGACAATAATATCATTGAACTGACGTCTATCAGACCTGCATCTGCTGAACGAGTTCAATCATGGCTCGCTCGTTCTCTTCCTGACCGACCTCATCCTAGCGTCAAGCGGCCTATTAACTACACAGGCTGGATAGTCTCCATCACTGCTGTACTCGGAGTGCTCACCGCAGCCATGGTTGCTTGGCCCTACCTCTCTCCTGTTTTCCAAAGCCGTAACCTCTGGGCTGCTATCTCCCTTATGGTTATCCTACTGTTCATCAGTGGTCACATGTTTAACCACATCCGCAAGGTTCCTTATGTTACTGGTGATGGCCGCGGTGGGATTAACTATATTGTGCCAGGCTTCCAGCAGCAACTCGGCTTGGAGACCCAGATTGTAGCTGCACTTTGTATGTCTCACTCTCGTCTTCCCAACTTTCTACTTATGCTAACCGCCATATCTAAGATGGCGTCCTGTCATTCTGCGTCATCACTCTCGCCATTAAGGTACCGCGAATTGCTGATGCGAAGACTCAACAAGTCGCTGTTATCGGTTTTGGAGGTCTTCTGTTCCTCGTATACAGCTTTTTGTTGAGCGTTTTCCGCATCAAGAACGGTGGGTATCCATTTTCCCTGCCGCCTTTCATGTAGAGGCTTGGGACAGAGACCAGCGGTTGGAAACGCGTGGATAACTTTTGTGTTACACGCCTGCGTCCACCCGATACAGACGTTATCGTGGTCAAGGCGACGGATTTCAGGCCAGGACGGACGGACAGACAAAACAAAAAGCATTGTGTCAAACAGAGAACCCTAGGAAAGTGAAATAAACATATGTCAATTGCTGGTCAACAGTATCCCTAAAACATGTTTATCTGGTCAATGTCAGAGTGCAAACCCTGTCTGTGTCACTGATTTACCAAAGCATCTGAGATCCATTTCAGTGCGCAATAAAGAAAAGGAAGATGTGTTCAATGCTACGTTGTGTCTATCAATTGAATCTTACCTGCGAATTTAGCACGATACGATACTATTTATTCTGTCGATCAACAGTCCACCCTACCACTTGCTCTTGGTGTACAAGGAAAAGCTGCTATTCATCTTCATCACATAGGCATAATTTGTCTGCACTGGTGACCACATGAAATGGCAACTTAGATAGACACATGCAGGCACCGTCACCGAAAGGTAGTCAGTCATTGCATGTTTTGAAAACTCGAGTTCTTTATTGGAGAACAAAAGGATGAATCCCGGTAATTTCAGGGGCTGCCTATAACCAGCAAATGCGTTATGCCCTCGTCAGATTTGTAGTCGCCCCCCTTCCTTTGCATCAATAAAGACCAAACGAGGAAGCCAACCTATTGACGCCCCACCAATGATCTACCTTCTTCCGCTCGCCTTCGTCACCACGCCTCTTTTTTAGGGTAGAGCAATTTATGCCCTCGACATGACACCCCAGGCACGGATGATGTTGTCAGTGTAACCAGCGAACAGAGTCTGGCCATCAGCAGACCAAGCCAAGCTGACACACTCGGGCTCTCGGTTCTTCTTGCCGGCAGCGGGGAACTCGGGCTTGAGCTCATCAACCTTGCTCTTCTTCTCGAGATCGAAGATGATGATGCTGCTAGCGGTGGCAGCGCACAGCCAGTATCGGTTAGGGGAGAAGACAAGAGCATGGATCTCGTCGTTGGCGTTGAGGGAGTAGAGGTGCTTGGACTCGTTAAGATCCCAGAGCATGGTGGTACCGTCCTTGCCACCGGAGGCGCACAGGGAACCGTCGGGGGAGATGGTGACGGTGTTGATGTAGCCGGTGTGACCGATGTGGTCAGTCTGGAGCTTGCAGGTAGAGAGCTCCCAAACCTATATCAAATGTCAGAACCTTGGTCAAATGTGTGAATCTGAATATTTGTGTAAAGAATTGTGGCAAATTAAGATCAGGGCAATGGTGAATAGTGGTCTCATGGCCTGCGTGAACAGGCTCTGAAGTAGCAAATACTTGGGTTGCAAACATCATATGAAAAGCGACAAGGAAAATAAAGTTGGCTGTACTAACCTTGACAAGCTTGTCCCAACCAGCGGAAACGATGACAGGGTTCTGGGGGTTGGGGCTGAAGCGAACACAAGAAGCCCACTCGGTGTGGCCCTTATCGGTGATGGTGTACTTGCAGTCACCGAGGGTGTTCCAGAGCTTGATGGTTCGGTCGCGAGAACCGGAAACGATCTGGCGGTTGTCGGCAGAGAAGCTGACGGAGAGGACGTCGTTGGTGTGGCCGACGAATCGTCGAGTGGTGGTTCCGGTAGCAAGCTCCCAGAGACGCAGAGTCTTGTCCCAAGAGGCAGACAGAGCGTAGGCACCGTCAGAAGAGATAACCTGTTTCCAACAATCAGTCGAATTCTTGATTCCTTCTGCCCGCCGAAGCGCTATCGTTCAAGGCGGGGCACTGGATCAACGTACACAGTCGGAGACGATGTGAGAGTGGCCGTGGAGAGATCGCTTGGGGTAGCCGTATTGGGTCTCATCGCGGGTGAGGTTCCAGATGATCAGGGTCTTGTCTCGGGAAGCAGACAGGAGCATGTTGGGGCTGGCGAACGGTTAGCTGGGTGAGCTGGAGCAACTGCAATATTGGACGTACTTCTCCATGGAGGTAGCCAGGCTAGTGACCCAGCCATTCTGTGAACAGTCAGCCTTCAGTCTTTCCTTCCTCAAATATTATCTCCTTCAATGATGCCGACTCAGCATCTCGTTATGGAGCGGGTCATGACCGGCGACAGTCGCGACACAGCAGTCGGCATCGATAGAAGCAGGGTTGATGGGGTTCGACGTACGTGGCCCTCGAGGGTTCCCTTCAAGATCAATTGTTCGGCCATTTTTGCGGTGACGAGGCGATGCAGAGGATCAAGGTGCGTGAAGGGGAAGAAAGAGAGAAATCAAAGGCTGCTCTGCAAAACCTAGGCCGAGTCGGATGGGAAGGCGGTTGCGAATCGTACCTGCCCTTTATTTTGTGTGGGTTAAAAATTAGGGAAAGTTAGGGCCTTGAACTCCGCTTTCGAATTAGCGGGGTGTGTGAGCGTCAGGCGAGGTACGTATTTATTTCTCTGGCACTTGCTAGGGTGTGATATTTTTTTCCGGCTGTGTGGCGCTGGGTCGATCGTGACACACATGTCCCGATGTGGCTGGTGGGAAGGATGTTAAACTGCCTACGAGTTTGCTCAAATGTCCTAACAAAGCCTCGATGAGCTACTACTACCTAATGTAGTCATCAGCAGGATTCCTGGCACGTCGTATTGTCGTAAAATAGGGAATGCTTCTTGATCGATGTGTATCAATCGGCTTGTCCTCGCATGCTCTATTGATCAAATGCAACCTAAAGGTTCAAGATCCATGTTAGTGGTATTCGCAGGGGAGAAATGGGTGTAAACGCACATAATACGACTCAATCACATTGCATCCATGACCAAATCACCCTTCATGTAACTTCAGAACAATGACCTTATTCTGTTCGATTCTTTCTTGGCCGCGAATTCTATATCAGTATTTGAACTGTCCCCATTCCCGGCTTTGGGGACAAATAGAGAGGAAACGAAGTTGGATAAAAGGAGAACAAAGCAAACCCAGAAACGCCTGACGCTGTCATCCAACCAGGACCATTGTATGCATATGGGGTATCATGTTGATGATCTTGTTTATGTCTCCTCACGCCACCTTTTTGCTTGCTAAAGCGGTTGAACGCTTGCCAGCTCTTGGGACTTCCTTTCGCGAGAAAAGCGCTTCGCCGTTGACAATCATGCTGTGGTCCGCAATCTCCATTTGATCGGTGTTTTCCCCTCTGCCTTCAGTCGCCATGAACCGTTTCATTGTAGATTCCCAAAGCCGGAATCTCTCTTTCCCATGCGTGTCTCGTTCAACTAAGTTTTTCACTTCTTTCTGTTTCCGCATCTTAGATGCTCGTACGAGTCGTCTGAGAGCATCTTCACCTTGTTGAGCTGTCCTTGCCGCCTCTTCGCGTATCTTCTTAGAATCACGAATGCTGGTGTCCTCCTGGGGCGTGAACTTGTATGTGTGTTTGCTTGGGAAGTCGGGGAACGAAGTCGGGACGTAGTCTTTCTCGTCCTTGTCGGGCTGTCCACTCAGTTCCTCGCCCAGAAGCGGCAGTGTCGTGTATGCGTCAAGATCTTCGGGTAGCACATCAATGTAGCCAGGAAACACTTGTGTTTTGGGAATAGGCGGCTTCAAGTGTGGTTTTAGTGATGAGACACTGACGTTGTGCCGTCGCAGGGCATGTTCGAAGTCAGTAGGTATGGGATGTTCGCGGCGAGCAGCCAAAGCGAGTGTTTTGGCAGCTTCGATCATGCCCTCCAAATCTGGCATTGGTCAGTAATCTGGTATTGGCTACACAGGGCCAAATCGCAACTCACAGGTCTCTACCATTCCAGTGAAGCTCTCCATCGCCTCGGGGCTTGCTCCTTGGAAGCCGTCATGATTGAGAACCATGGCGATGGAACGCTGAAGGCCTGTTCTGGCCTGGTAATGTGGATTCGGTACCAAAGAAGCGATCGAATTGATCTCGTCGTCTTCCAGCTGTATCACCTCATTTTCGGAATCCTTGAGTCGAGGGCGCTTTGAATCGGGCTGCTGCCCGTCGACGGGCGATAAACTTCGCTTGGGCGTCATTGCGACTGACTTCGCAGGCGTAGGTTTCGCGACGCGATGTAGTGTCGAGAGAAGTCGCTATTCTCCCATTGATAATCGTTGTTTTAGGATATGTAGCAATAATATATTTAAGTTTTCTGGCGGTGGATACGACAGGTATGAGTAGTAGATAAGTCGTTTATGAATTTGCCGGTTGTTAGACTGAATGCACGTTCGTGATGGATCTTGATATTCACAAGAGCTTGAGCAAGGAGATGCTAAGCTTCGTTGGTGTCTGGAGAAACTCCGGCTAGTACTAATGCATTTGTTGGATTTGATGAGTTCCACCCGATGTGGGTACCCACATCCTAATTAGTACTTATTACTTATTAGCAACTTGTGCTTGAATCAACATCACTCCAATTGAGCTACCCAGCAGCTCAGCTACCTACTACCTAGGTATTTAGATAGAATCCGGCTTGTAAAATTGACATCAAGTTATGAACTGAACATCGTCGCTGTCTTTTGTGGTGCCTTAGATTAATGCCAACTTGAATGGTGTGACAAAGTTCCAGACCGACAGATCGACAACAGTCTGATCTTACCGCCCAAGTCATCGAAGCTTTTGATGCAACACCTTGCACTGATCCATGCAAGCAACAAAACCTTTCATTCACTCACCGTACAGAACTTTGCTTGGAAGTTGATATATTTAGTAGCTCCTGGCCGACTCTCAGAGACATGCCAGTACATTCCGGAGCCCAACCTTACTTACCTACTATCTAATTTAGTAGGTAGATAGCAGTTATGGAAGCTGGTTGAACAGTTTCCAACTGACAAGCGAGTCAATGTCTCACCCGCATATTAGTCAATATCGCTCAAGCCAGCCAGCAAGCACCCTTTTACGTCAAAGCGCACTACACGCTGCTTGACGAAGCTGGTCCATCCTAAGCGGCCCAAGCCCCTCAATTATGTATCCGCCAATGTCGAATGTCGAATGTCGATGCGAGCGTACCGAGTGCACAGAAAAACATCAGCCAGATCTATCTTTTCCATATTACTGCACATCACCTCTATATAGACCAGGCAAACTTGCATAATCCACATAAGAAGGACTGAATGGTGTCACCACACGGACAATTGTTAGAAAATCAGTGAAAAAGAAAACTTGACATTTCGCATACATCTAGGATACCAACAGATACTCAACGTATATCTGTCTACCCTGCACTGTCGGAACCCAAGCCTAGCGGCATCATACATAATTGGATTATTCCTTGGACCCTGATCGTCAAACACCCCTGGCCCTAACTAAAACCCTCAATATCAAAGTTACAAAGTCCCACCACTGACCGTGTAAGGGCGCCATCATATACCTTGTTTTGTTTCCCATATATAGGCTGGAAGCTGGACTTTCACGGCGCGCCATTTCAAGATATATACTTACACATTTGCGCAATCTCTTTCTGCCATATCAGGCATTATCACATCCTACTCCTGCGCTTTGCCATCCACCATGTTTGCTTTCGACCAGGCCTCCTTGCCGCAAATCACAACACGCAAAGCCCTCATCGGAGTGGACTTTCAAGAGGACTTCATATCCAAAGATGGTGCTCTACCTGTCCACGAACCAGAGGGCTTTGTTGACCGTACTGTCAAGCTTTCAGAGGCGTTTCGAGATGTAGGTGATGTTGTCTGGGTCCAGTCTCAGTTCAGCGAAACGCGACATGCACCAGAGGAAGATATTGTTATCAGCGACAAGGCGCCCAAATCAGCACAACGGTTTTCACGGGGTCGTCCAAGCCCTCCCGACAAGATAATCGAGGCCGGTGGCCCGCCAGACGAGGAAGCTTTCCTCAGTCATGAGGATGCTGTGTGCGTTAAAACCGAGACGCCTGGCTGCCGGATTGCCTCAGTCATTCAAGACTCAATGCATAAGACAGACGCAAAGCTTTTTAAGTCTCACTACTCGGCCTTCCAGTCAACTCATTTACTGCGCGTTTTGCGAGCTAAGATGGTCATGGAGCTTTTCATATGTGGATCATTGACCAATGTTGGTGTGTACGCGACAGCCCTAGAGGCTGCCGGACATGGCATGGCCATCACCATTGTTGATGACTGCTGCGGTTATCGCACTGAGTCAAGGAAAAGTGCAGCAATAGCCTCTCTGATCGAACTCACCGGGTGTGAGATCGCTTCATACGACGAAGTGATGGAGGTGATACAGCCCAAGCCGAAACCTCCTAAGTCACGAAGCGCCCGACCACCTACCTCATCAAAAGTTTTGGAACAGCCGCAGACTGTCAAGCCAGGTTCGAAAGAAGTCAAGGGTCGCGAGAAGAGCACTACCCCAGATTTTGTCAAAGACATGACAAGCCTTCGACTGGCTTCAGATTCACCAAGCCCGGCACGCTCATCAACAACTACGTCCCCACTAAAGGTCTTGTCAACAAGTGCAGTAGAAGGCCATGACTCTAAAACCAAGTTGCCCAAGCCGAAAGAGCCCGATAGCGTGAATCGGGCTATGGCGAGTGGAGCGCCTGACACTGCACAGGTCGAGAATTCATCTACTAATGGTAAGATTGCGGATACAGTAGAAGACAGGGCAGATCAAGCAACCGCCCTGCTGCAAAGCACTGACGAAGTATCTACCATCAACTCGTACCGTTCAGAGGGCTCTGTCAAAGATAAAGATGGAGATCATCGCGATCAGCCATCTTCAACAAACAAAATGCAGAGCGAGCCAAAGCCCGTGCAAAAAATTTCCGCCTCGAACGATAAAGAGCATGAAGAAAAGGCCAAGGAGTCGACAACATCAACACACAAGATGCAAGAAACTCCGGAAGACAAGAAAACAATGGCAAGCCATGACGATAACCTTGGGAAAAGGGGGCTTTGCGAAGGTGATACCGATATCATCGAGAATGCTCTCCCTGATTCTCTAGCCGACGGCATATTCGACAAGCTACGCGGGGAGGTCCAGTGGCAGCATATGTCCCATCAGGGCGGGCAAGTCCCACGGCTTGTCGCAGTGCAAGGTGAAGTTGGTTCAGACGGAAGCATCCCAGTTTATCGACACCCATCCGATGAATCACCACCACTGCTACCGTTTTCCCCGACTGTCCAGGCCATCAGGACCGAAACAGAGAAGCACTTGGGCCATCCCCTGAACCACGTACTGATTCAGTACTACCGAGATGGCACCGACTACATCTCCGAGCACAGTGATAAAACCTTGGATATTGTCAAAGGATCCTATATCGCCAATGTGAGCCTGGGTGCTGAACGAACCTTCACGTTCAGGACGAAGAAGAAAGACAAGGATGCTGCTCAAGATGGAGCATCATCGCCAACAGATTCGAAGAGAACGATTCAGCGTGTCAAACTCCCACACAATTCACTTTGTCGATTAGGTCTGCGTAGCAATATGAAGTGGTTGCACGCTATTCGCCAGGATAAGCGACCCAAAAAAGAAAAGTCCGAGGCGGAACTTGCGTTTGAGGGAGGGCGAATATCTCTAACCTTTCGACATATCGGAACCTTTTTGAACCGCGAGGAGACTCTCATCTGGGGCCAAGGCGCCAAGTCTAAGACCCGTGACGAGTCTCATCCCGTCATCAACGGCCAATCTTCCGAAGCTATCGAGATGCTGAAGGCTTTCGGAACAGAAAATCATGCCACAGAGTTTGACTGGGATTCGTATTACGGAAAGGGATTTGACGTGCTGCATATGAGCAACGCGCCTCGTTTCTTTGCTTGCCGCGACCCAATTACCAACATGCGCATTGCTTTGATGTTAGCCGAGTTTGGTGTAAACCATGCAAAAGGAAGTATAACAACGGGATCCGAGCCGTTGAGCTCGGATAATCTCGTCGTTAAGTTTGCAGACAAGGATAAATCTGTTGTGCAAGGTGATTTTGCTGTCATGTTGTATATCGATGCTCGCTATGGCATCGGTATGCATGGCAGCACTCTGCAAGCTCCAACGGTACTTGCAACCCAACTCACTCGTTTCCAACGTGCCATGACCTTTTTGGATACCTGGCGAAACCTGCCTAAGACCGACGACAATGGCACGCGAGATATCAAGTCCCTCAAACACGAACTTGAAGTCTGGGACGGTTTCGCAGAAGACGATGCACAGCCCTTTATTGCTGGCACAGAGATGTCGCTACCTGACTTCGCGATCTGGCCAGTTCTTCACAGCATGGTAGAAGAAGCAGGCCTGAATACTTTTGATGGTTTGAAAAACCTCAGGGCGTATTATGGGAAGGTAGGAGAAAGACCGAGTACGAGAAAAGTGCTCGGTAGAGACTAGGACATATGTTTTGATGGACCAGAGACTTGTGTATTCATAGGCGGTTGAGCTGTAATGTGATTACTCAGCGCTATAGCGATATTTCGGAACCGCCGTCAGATCAAAAACCCGTAGGATAAATACAGCCAGACTAATCTCTCGTATCCTACTTGATCTTTTCATGCTTGGACCCACGAACCGTAAGTTATATTGTATGAAAGTTGAATGCGTAAGTAAGTATCCGATAATCAGGAACAGAACGGTCGTGGATCACGATGCGCACTATACACCTGTCGAGCTAGAGTACCAACTCAAGATAGCTGCGGCTCGTGTTGTTGTTTCCCCGCCACGAGTAGAGAAGGTTGTTGTCAATTCATAAGTCCTTGATTAACCTAACCGATTTGCCAAAGTGATGTTATTGTGACGTGTTCCATGGTACAGGGTATGTGCCTACCCAATCCTCGACTTCGCTTCGCAGCTGAACGATTTCGGATTGTGTCTCACCATCGCCGAGATGCTCTAGAAAAACCTTTATCTTACCAGGACTCTTATCGCCCTTCTCCTCTGCCGCCTTCCGGGCGGCCTTGTCAATGCGAGAAGCGATAGTGACAGCGCGATCAACCACATCAGCGACGCGAACGAAGTCGTCCTCGTTAAAGCCGCGAGTGGTCATGGCGGGTGTACCCATGCGAAGACCGCCAGGAACCAAAGCAGAACGGTCTCCGGGGACTGTGTTTTTGTTGGCTGCGACGCCAACTAGTTCCAGCACGCGTTCTACTCGACCACCATCGATGCCGTGCGGTTTCAAATCGGCCAGGACCAAGTGGTTGTCTGTCCCCCCACTGACCAGCTTGTAACCTAAGCCACCTTTGCCCTTGGGTTCACTCAACCGTTTCGCGAATGCCTTTGCATTCTTTAGCACTTGAGACTGATATGCTTGGAACTCAGGAGCTTGGGCTTGCTTGAGAGCCACGGCGAGGGCCGTAATCGTGTGGTTATGGGGACCGCCTTGGTGACCTGGAAAGACGGAATTGTTGATTGGACCTTCGAGGTCGTATAGGATATCCTCCTTCGTTTTAGGGTGTTGTCTTCGAATGCCCTTTCTGTAAAAGATCATGGCACCTCGAGGTCCTCGTAAGCTTTTATGGCTTGTAGTAGTTACAACATCTGCATATGCGAAAGGTCCAGGAATGACTTTGGCAGCAACTAGACCAGAAATGTGAGCGATATCGGCAAGAAGGTAGGCGTTGACCTTGTCACAGATCTCTCGCATACGCTGATAGTCAATAAGTCGACTGTATGCGCTTGCGCCAGCAACGATGATCTTTGGTCTGTATACGCTTGCCACCTCATCCAGTTTTTCATAATCAATGTACCCAGTCGTTTCATTCAACCTGTATGGTAGAGTTTCGAAGTACTTTGAAATGGCAGAGATCTTCTTGGTCGGTGTTTGATAACCGTGTGATAAATGGCCACCATGTGGTAGGTCCAGACCCATTAGCCGATCGTGTGTATTGAGCAAAGCGGAATAAACGTAAAGATTGGCAGGTGCGCCGGACATAGCTTGACAAGATAATTAGAACCTTAACGAGAAGACTTATAGCAGTTCGAATGATGTTCGTATTAACCAACCTTGAACGTTCACCCCCCATTGTTTCGGATCGAGGCCGAATGATTCCAGAGCGCGTTGTTGACAAAGTCTTTCGGATTGATCGATGAATTCGTTACCGCCGTAATATCGGGCGCCTGGATACCCTTCTGAGTATTTGTCTACAGCACCTGTGGTTAGCACATGTTGAGACTGGTCTTGAATCAAAGCTCACTTTGCATTACGCTGCCCAGAGCATCGAGCACAGCCTGTGAGGTGAAATTCTCAGAAGGAATCAGATTTATGAAGCGTTTCTGGCGGTTCTTCTCCTATCAAGCCGATTAGCAAACAAACAGAGGCACGGGGGGACCCTAATCAGCGAAGCAACGAACCTTCTCGATAATGTCAAAGACGGCGGGGTCAGCTTTGTTCAGGTGAGCTGAGAGAGCCTACAACAGGGGAAATTGAAATTTGTTAGTTGCTAGGCTTCTTTGAAAGATCCAATTGAATAAGAACGCACCTGCTGCTGATCCTCGACGGCTAATGAAGAAGCTGGGCGAGTGCATGTTGCTGATATGGCTACTGGCTTCGCAATGCTACGCAAGACACGGGAGGTGCCTCTCACGCCTGTGAGAGACATGGTGGGGCGTAGAGCTGGTCGTCGGATGCGAAAACCAGGCAGTAAGAGTACGATTGGCAGAAGAAGAAAGAAAGTGGCTGTCCTGGTAGAGGTATTCACGGAAAACCAACACGACTTCACGATGTGGTCGTGATTGTCCAACGGCGCGATCGCTCAGAACGTCATCGACTGACACGATGGACTTATTTAGTGCAAAAGGCGTGGGCGTGGGAGCGGGCGAGGTGGAGGTGGAGTTGGAGGAAGCCCGGGCAGGACCGAGACTCGAATGTTAAGCATGGATCTCATGGATGCTGCATTGGCCTAAACGAAAAGTACCAACTAAGCCGACCTCGTACCTCTAAAGAATACCTTGGTGGGCCCTACCTACCTACGAGGAGGTACCTACAGCTCGCATGGGTAATAACATCGACTTTTTCCTGCACAGCGTGTACCTTTTGGCGGTTAATTTTATCCTATGAGAAATATGTATAGGTGATACCTAGTCAATTGCTCTTCACCCCGGAACTGCCTCAGTACTACCTAGTATTGAGACATCCATACCTATACTACTTGTCTTGATACTAAGGTATATATTTATTGTCATTTGCAGCCTGTATCTGAAGCTGTTGCGTCCGCCACCGAGTAACTTGTATTTTTAACGTCCGCTATTTACACAAGAGCTCAAGTGGGATTAGCGACATGTAGGCAACCCCCACAGCGCGGGCAGTGAGCGAAGTACAGTATCTGGCTGGCTACTGGGATCTCAATGCTCAGTCACATCGCGCCCTCAGACCTCAAATTCATTATTAATCGCTGCCACAATAATTCCGTGTGGGTTGGATCCGATCCATCTGTTACTGAGACCCATCATCATTGAATTCTAGATATTCACTACCAAGTTTGATGGAGCCAACATGCCAGTCTCATCTAACCTGTTGATTGATATTGAACATCTGTCTATCAATTTCATTCTAGCTGGGCAGAACACTCCATGAATTCAATTTATCCCTGGTGCCACCCTTGTCTTCCAGACATACCGGATGACGTCCGCCCATAACAAGTGGTGATAACTTCACCATGTGTTTATCGCTTGTGAACAGTTCTGTTTCATGACACTTCCATGGCCAAGAATTGCAAAGTTGCGGCTCGAAGGTGGGCCTTGATCACCTTCGGCAATCGAGTTGATAAAACAGATCAGACATCACACGCATACATCATTTTCGTCACTTGTAGAAGTCGTTCGTTGCGGTGGTGAGCAAAGCAAGTGCTCACGTCAAGGTCGTGAATGGGGAAACATCCAAGCATCCGAGCATCATCGATTCCATTTTTCAATGCTACATGCCTGAACCCCGCCGGTACAAGTGTAGAAACCAGAAGGGCATAAAAAAAGACCCAACCCGTAGACTCCGTATGCAGCCTCCTCTCAAGACCGAAATGTTGTCGTTGTCCACTAGGCTTACATTTATTCCTCGGCAAGGAGGGCATTTCGCTTCGCCACCGCACGCTCCTGCTTGCGCTCACGGGCAGCCTTGTTCTTCGCACGCTTGGCATCCATCTCCTCCTGGAGGGCGGTCTCGCGGGCCTTCTCAGCCTTGGCACGGTGAATCTGTAAATCTCCATGTCAGCAGGCATCCCTCGACATGGCCCCAATGATGGGGGAACATGGTGGATAAGACATACGTGCTCAACTAGGGCACGCTTGTGCTTGAAGGCGTTACCCTTGCTGCTGTGGTACAGCTCGTGGTAGAGGTGCTTGTCGATCTTTCCGCTGGCACGGTACTTGACCAAAAGACGGCGGAGGACTCGGAGGCGGCGCATCCAGAGGACCTGGCTGGGCATACGGGCATCGGCGGTACCCTTACGCTTACCGTAGCCACGGTGTCGGCCCTCTCGTCGGGCGAGGTTCAGCTCGCGGGCGCGCGATCGCGAGTGCTGGGTGACGGGCTTTCGGATGATGAGGCCATCGGAGATGAGCTTTCGGATGGTCTGGCGAGAGTTGGCGTTGGAGATCTCGCTCTGCTCGTTGGGGTCGAGCCAGATCTTGCGCTCGCCACAGCCGATGACCGCTGAGGCCAGGCGCTTCTGAGTTCGCAGGTTGACCCTGTAGTCGAGAAAGAAAATTATCGATTAGCCACCAGTCCCCTCTGATAATTTAATAACCGTGTTGGAGCACCGAGTCCGTGACGATGCCATCGAGAGCATTTGTTTCCAGCTCCTCCTGCATCGCCTTCTCGAGTGTCGTGATCGATTCGATATACTTACATCTTGATTGTCGTTAGTGGTGACGGCCGGGTCCTCGATGGATGTTGGATGAAGACTGAGAGGGGTTTGCAAGGCCAGAATTTCTCTGCGTTGCACCTACACAGTTGGAGTGGTTTGTGGGTTCCAGGGCGCTATCCCCAGTTTATCGCGCTAAGCGAGGGCTCGATAGAGTCATGAGTCACCGCCGTCGCACGTGATCCGCGCCACTTAGGGTCCGACTCATTGCCTTCGGTGCCACCATTAGTACCTAGTACCTACTAAACCGTAGCTACGAATTCAATGGCTCTCGTAGATGTCTCACCCGCGGTCCAAGTTTCATTGACGCAATTGCTTTTTCATCTTCTTATCAAGGTCAAACAGCATGATGCCCCGTCATTATTAAAGTGTTGTTGTGTGCACGAGCATTTACGGCTAGCAGTTACTTGACAACAATAATCCACCGAGTACATGTTTTTTTGGTATATTGCGGTTGGATCGTTTGTATTTGTATTTACTCAGTCTGCCATTGCAGAAATGACAGATATATAAACATCAAGTTGAATCTATACATTACGTGAATGCTTCACTTCCCACATCAACCTTGCCTACACTCCAGATCTCCTTTTCATCCTCGGCTTCATCGTTCGATAACCCGAGTCCTCCTTGACCACCCTCAGCTTCGCGCCTCTCGCGGACTTGAGAGCCCAGCCTCATAGCAACACGTTTGAAGTAGTCACCCATGCTCCTCTTGGTGTTGGGAGCTAGGTCAGCCCCAGCACCGGCCATGAACTTGTCAAAGATGCGGCTCTCCTCATCCGCCACATTGAACAACTCCACAAATGCCGCTTCTGCAGCGAGCTTGACAGGGATGACAGGATCTCGAACGCTGGCAAATATGGGTTGTGCCAACAGAGCAACATGGGGCCGAACCATTTCCATATCGTTGCGGCTGACGGTGCGAACAACGACCAAAGCAAGTCGACGCGAATCGGTCGCATTGCCTGGCTGGATGACGGAAGCCAAGGCTTCAAAGATACCCTTGGTTGTCTCAAAGGTCTTGGCGGAATCTGAGAGCAGATACTTTCCAGTAGCAAGTATGCAGTTGTCTGCGACAAAGACCTATTGAAAAGAGTTAGTTTACTAACAAAACATCTCCCGAGATTCAGACTGCAACTCACGTTCTTATTAGTGACACCCTGACAAAGAAGGTCGGGCAAGTCGTCGACCAGGGAACTTTGAAGCAGAGCATCTGGGGACTCGGCCAGGACCGAGTTCAGAGCAAGAACAGAAGAATGGGTAAAGTGTGGGGTGGCCACCCGGTTCTTCAACAAACCCAGAGCGGCTTCTTCGGGAACATTCTTGATGAGCGCGCCCAGTAGCTTAGCATTAGTGATGGTCATGGTCTCATCTCTCTCGTCTGTATCCATGTCGATAAGTGACAAGACAGAAGCTCGAGAGGCCTCGCCCATGTTAGCACCAGCCTTGCTAATAACCTCGTACAGCGCCTTGAGCATAGCAGTCTTGACGCCAGGGTCAGCTGTCTTGGATCCAGTAACGAGCTCGGCGATGAGGGGATCAATGCGTGGCGTGTACTTGATCAAAGTTCCGAGTGCCTTGGCAGCACGGGTTCTCAGCGTCTCACTGGATGGGTCTGCCAGAGATTTAGCGAACGTACGCTGAAGCTGGGGAAGGAAAGGCTTCAATGCGGTGGGCATCTTATCCAGCAGGTTGTTGAGGGTCAGGAGAATGGCCGACTTGACTTCGGTGGCACGCTCTGAAACGACTCGGATCAGGGGACCGGTAATCTGGGTCACGAATGGCTTAAGAGAGGCCTCGCTTGTTCTATCGACAATATCCGAGATACCCAAGGCAGCTTGGACTCGTTGATCAGCGGTACCGTTCATGAGACCTTGCAAGAAGATAGGAAGAACAGCGTTGATGCCCTTGGGCAACTCGAAACCGCGCAGGTTCGCTCCTGCGACGCCAACACGCTGAAGAGTTTGCCGTGTTGAGATAACAAGCGACTCCATTTCCTCCTTTCGCAGTTTCTTGGTGAAGGCGCTGAGAGCTGCCCATGCAGCCTTGACAACACCGGCATCTCTGTCATCAAATGAATTGAGAAGTGAGCGGATAATGTCTTGACTGTATCGAGAGTAATCTACGCTAGCAGCTGCGAAGAAGTTGGCCATGTGGTGTGCAGTTGCCGCTCGGCGACGGTGGTCCTCATGTTTGAGGAGCTGCAACAAGACGTTCATGACCGTGTTCAGGCCATCGTATTCGTCGATAGACTGAATAACAGTATCGAAAGACGTCGCCAGTTCTTCACGAAGGCCATCCTCCTTGCAGTTGATCTCGTTATCCATAAGCGAGTTGATGATGTTGGGCAAGCGACGATTCATGGCAGGACCAGCAACCTTGGATAGGGAGGCGAGAGCCTTGGCATCGAATGATGAAATAGGAGGCGTTGTAAGTGTTGGGATGAGGTTTGGCAAGATGATGTTGGATCGGGTTGTCTCAGTAAGCAGTGTAAGAAGAGCTTGTAGAGCGTTGTCCGCCTCGTCCTCAGAACGCAAAAGGTTGAGAAGGAAGGGAAGGACCTGATCGACTGCTCGCTTGCCAAAGATCTGCTGAAGCGAATCGAAGGCTTCCGCAGCGGCTTCCCGAACATCCTCGTCAGAATCGGTAAGTGCGGTACGAACGACAGAGATAAGAGTCTTCTCGTGGTCTTCCAGAGCCTCGGGAGAAGCGGACGAAATAAGTTCCCTCAGCGCAAGACAGATGCCCTGCTTGGCATCAACGTCGACAGATGTCTGAAGACCCTCTTCCAAAGTGGGAAGGAGACTCGACAGAACACCATCTCCGGCCTTACGAATAAGCTCTCCAAGGGCATTGCTGGCGATGACCTTGTGCTCCATGTTGGAGCTTCCCAATCGCCGGATGAGAAGCTGAGTAAGAGTGGGCACAAGCTCTTTGAGGGTTCTCGGGCTATGAACGAGAACCTTCCAGACAGCAATGGCGGCTGATCGAACGGCACCGGCTGTATCACATCGGCATACGTACAGGGCCGACAGGATCTTATTACGCTTGTCCTCGCCGAGGGTTTCTTTGAGAGACGCGCCTGCTTCCTTAATATTCTCGTCCTCTTCAATATCTTCGGCCTCGGTGCCAGCCTTGATGCCGGTAAGGTTGAATAGAAGGTCTCCAACGAGTTCGACGGAGCTGAGTCGGATTCTGTAGCTATCATCGGCGAGACCACGCTCGAGTTCCGGAAGCAGAAGATCGACAGCTCGAGCTGCAAAGTTCTTGACCAACAAGCGGCCCGCACGTAGTGCAGTCTCACGAATGGACTCAATATCGTCAGCCAGACCTGCAAGAATAGGTGGAACAATTCGGCCCAAGTAGTTAGAAAAGCTGTTGCCAAAGCAGACAGGAAGGAAGATGAAGAGCGACATAAATCCTTCGCGAACGGCGGGCTTGGAAGATTCGACGTTCTGGAGAATGGTTGGGAGGGTCTCCTCCAGTCTTGTTGTTCCCAGTCCAGCAAGAACCTCGCTCAGAGCCTGAGCAGATCCCAGACGGTCACCAGCGCCAGTGTCTGACTTGAGGGTCTGCATGAGGCCAGGAATAAGGTCGGGGAGCGTATCCTCTCCTAGCTTCTCCACCAAAGAACCTAGAGCCCTAGAAGCGGTAGCTCGTGTGGTCGGTACCGGATCGACGACGGCAAGCTTCAGACCAGCCACAAGCACGGGCAAGTGCATGATAACATCTTTCTTCTCCGTCAGGTGAGCCAAGCTGCCAATGACCTGCGCAGCCTTGCGCTTGGTGTTGGAACGGTCGGCCAAACCGCGTTGAAGAATACGGGTAACCAGTGCCAGAGAGGGAGCATCAAGGTAATGGACGAATTGAACTTTGATGAGCGAGTCCAGAGCCTCGTCTGTGTATTTCGTAGGGTCACTGAGAGCCTTGAGAATGATGTCAACCAGAGACTTGATCTCTGGGTTATTGATGACTTCACCAAATCTCTTCAAACTTCGGTTCGCAGCAGCTCTGACTTCCTTGTGACTGTCATTGAGCACGCCGGTGAGAGGGGGGATGATGTCGGGTAGACTGTTAGCAAGTTGCTGAGGATCGAGGTATGCCATTGCACCGAGAAGATCACAGGCGCCCTTCTTGCTTCTCCACTGTTGCTCCTCCAGGCCGTTAAGAAGGGTCGGCATGATCTTCTTGACACCATAGGAGCTCAATCTGGCAAAGCATGCCTTTGCCGCTGCCAAACAAGCATCCCGAACATTTGCATTGGCATCACCGAAGCCAGTCAGCAATTGAGGCACGATCTGAATCACATAAGGCTCAAAGATGCGCCCAAGCATAGTGGCCAGGAGCTCGTAAGCGAGCAGAGCTGCCTCACGTTGGTTTGCTTCCTTCTTGTTCTCCACAGCATCATTTAGAGTTGGGAGTATGCGGTATTCTCGGAGTGATGCAATGCCGCGACCCATGACAAGTCCAGCCAGACCATATGCAGAGCCACGCTGGACAGCATACTTCTTCGAACTAAGAAGCTGCTCCAGAATTTGACCGAAATACTTGGAAGACTGATCCGGACAGGCCTGAATCAGGGGAGGCAAGCATTCAGCAATAGCATACTGTACTGTTTCAGAAGGGGTACTGAGGGTAGCCACCAGGCGATCAATGACAATGGGGATCTTGGGGTCACCTGGGCTGAGATGGCGAGCTAAGGCACCGTACATGATGATGACAGCTTCGTTTACACGATCAGCCGCATCACTGTTTGTGTCTGGCTGCTCCAAAGTCTGCTCAAACTTCGACATAAGTTTGTCGAGAATTGTCTTGCCGTGGATCTCGATCGCCTTGATCGAGGCATCCAGCATTTCACTCCGTACCGTGCCATTTTGATCGCCAAGAGGACCGGCGCTGATAAGGAAGTCAAACAAAGGATCCAACTGATCGGCTGTGATAACTGAAGAGAGTTCCTTGAAAGCAGTCGCGATACCTTGCCGGCCCTCCCAAGGATCGGACAGATCCATCTTCTTGGGCATTCCGAATTCATCTAATTGCTGAACTCGGGGTTTCGCTAGCTCAATGTAGGTAGACTTGAGTTGCTCGAGCACAGCTTCCAAGGCCTCGTGGTAAAGATTGACTGCTTCAGCTAAAGAACGAGCAGCGCCACGACGTAATTGTCCATCTTTGCTCTCCAGGAAAGGTAGCATTCTCAGCGGCATATCTGCAGTAACTTCGAAACCACTCTCCTCCCAGATTTCTCGACCAAGATCTTGGTTTTCCTCCTCATCATCGTGAGCAGCAACCCAGATTTCATCAGAGTAGCCCAGGTCGCTCATATCGACTTCGGCACTAATAGACTGCAACACCGTGGACCTAACCCGCGTTTCGGGCACCAACGTACCCTTTGCTAAGACAATCATCTCCTCTTGATCCATGTTGGGGGCGATGCAGCGACACATGTCAGCAAAACAGTCCTTGAGGAGCTTGTAATGCTGAGCATATGCCTGCATGGAACTGATGAGGACCGAGAGGAGCTCAGCTCGGGGCACGGCCTCATCGGCACAGACATCTGTGTGGTATGAAAGGAATTCGATAGCCAAAACTAGTTGAGCATCGGCGTCATCTGCTGAACTACCAACCCCGCCCTTGCGGAGAAGATCCAGCACGAGCGGCAGGGCATAAATGAGTGACACTGAGTCGAAAGGTCGCTGTTCGCCCGCAAATCGCAATCGATAAAGAACTCTCGTAATCAGATCCTCAACAGCCTCTTCTTGGTAGTTCTCCGACAAAGACACGCCACGCAATCTTAAGGCTGCGATTCCGACGAAAGGTCTCATTGGACCTAGGCGATCAGTTACCTTTTCAGCGCAAGTCAGATAAGCCAGAGGTGCCTCATCTCCCGTGATGAGCGTGGCGCCAGCATCCATGATGCCGACCAGGAGGGACACTGCAGTGCCAATCCATTGAGTGGCATCGGTTGGCGGACCAGTGGCAAGGCTGCGAATAATGCCAATACCTCGCAAGAGCCTCGCCACGGTCCCGGTAATTGACTGTCGAATTTGGCTCTCTTTCTTGAGTTGGGCATTAACCTTTGCGTTCTCTTCGGGGGTCAGTTTCTTTTGTTGGCCTTTCTTCTTGTCTAGTTGACTCCTGAGTTCCTCCTCCCATTTAAGAATATCGTAATCCTTCTTGTTCTTATCCAATACTTGCTGAGATTTCTTTGCGAGGACATCAACAAATGCGGTGCCTTCGGCAGTTCTATAGATAGCCGCCTCGACAGGACCAATGTCTTGCAATTGTTCCGCATTGAGATCTCGGCGCAGTGTCTCTAGCAAACGTGGAATAATGGTTTCAGGGGCGACAAAGGCTAGATCGGCAGCCGCATTGTATGCAGCCGTCTTAACAACACCAACCTGGTATTCTGTTAGCCAAGACCTTTTGTTTAGTTTCAAGGGACGATGGTCATGCGAACCTTCTGATCGAAGGACGTCCTGGCTTCTATTTCAGCCATGAGCTCATCCTGATATTTTGTCACGAGATTACCAGGATCCAACTCCATTCTCAGACACAAGTCGATCCAGTTCGCCCGTGGTATTAATTCTGACCGTGCCAGAACAAGAAGGCTGTTTGCTTGAGACTCGAGGTCTTCCTTGGTAATAGATTTGCCAGACTTGCTTATCTCGTTGGGGGTCAAACAAATAGACTTCACAACCTGAATCAAGTTATGCGCAGTCGCTGGGTGTTCTTTGTCACCGGACACGGAATGCTCAAGATGATCCCATAAGCCATTGATGATGAAGGAGGACACCAATTTTGGATTATGGACATAAAGATCAGAAAGGAGTTTGGATGACTCCTGCTGAATAGCAGCGGGCACGCTATGAGCAGTAACGAGATGGATGAAAGCTTCAGACCAAGCAAGAGCCACGTGTTTGTCCACATTTTGATCAAGGCTCTGGAAAACGGAACTCAAAGCACGCGCGAACCATGCGAGATC
The DNA here is from genome assembly GCA_002093855.1 of Fusarium praegraminearum. Taxonomy (NCBI): domain Eukaryota; kingdom Fungi; phylum Ascomycota; class Sordariomycetes; order Hypocreales; family Nectriaceae; genus Fusarium; species Fusarium praegraminearum. The sequence continues at coordinate 50,733 of LXHY01000139.1, read as the reverse complement.
TTCGTTTGCCGTCAATTTCGAGTAAATTCGATGGCTAAGAAGAAAGGATGATTTGGGATCCAGAGATAAAGATTGTTTTGTGACCGCTGCTTTTGTTAAACAAGATTCCGCTGTGGAACCAGGAAGTAAGCGATATATATGCGGGCTGACGGCCGTCAGAATATAGGCACCGACGACAAGACCACTTTGAGCAGCAGAGGCAGCATTGGCTGTCACCTCCGTGAGGGTTGTGGCCATCTTAGGCACAACAGCCTCCACAAAAGTGACCATACCTGGGGACACTGATTGTGCTTCAGCAAGGGATTGTAAGATAACTCCTACCCTGAGTAGCCAGTACTTGCGAGAGGGGATCTTCTTCTCAGCAAGTCCCTTGGTAACTGTGTCCAGGACAGGCTTGGGCACTTCGCCATCTTGAGCCAGTAGGAAGGTTATGGCATTTGCCAACGCTGATGTCTCTGCAGCCAAAGCACCCTCATTTCCTTCTTTGGCAGCTACAGTGGCTACTGCGCTGGCGACCTGTTCGGCACTTGACATTGAAAGGGGAGTGGCTTCGAGCATCTGTGCATGCAATATGCGATGATCCGGAGATGCAAGTTTGCCTCCTTTAAGAGTGGTTGCGATCTCATTGATGATCTTCTCCAACGAGTTGTTATCGTTCGATTTGCGCACTAGTGCACGGAAGGCATCCAAAGCACCAGCACGAATTACTGGATTGGTTGACTTGGCATTTGACAACAAGGGTTTAAGGAGACTCTGCTCGAGAACCTTTGAAAGATCAAAACTCTCGGGTAAAGAGCGGACAAGAGGCGTAACAACGCCTCCAAGAATGACCTCGGGTGCACGCAGAAGACCCTTCTCAAGAGCAGGGATCAGCTCCTTGGAGAGTTCTTCAGGGGTTGCGAAAGAAGTAAAGAAGTCACCAAGCCCCAGCACGACGTGCTCCGGAACGGCGATACGGGAGCCAATTATCTCTCTTGTAAAGAATTCGTAGTACTTGGGTTTGAGAGTATTAAGAACGGGTCGCAGGTGATCCTTCCTAGCAGATACGCCAGCGATGACACCAAGTAGGACAGCATTCCTGGGGGTGGATTGAGCACTCTTGGAAGCTAAGATATCGACAGAAGAAGAGAGTCTGTTCTCGCTCGAGTCTGACGATGAGAAAAGCTTTCGCAGTCCCCTCCTTGTAACAATAATGGCAGAGTGGGCTACAGACTTCCTGGCGGAGGACTGGTGGCATTTATCCAAAGCATCGGCGTTTGTTAAAATAATGTCGGAAGCAAATTGGTCCCACAATGAGGCATCAAGATGCTGCATGAACAAGCTGCACCATTCGACGAGTACAAATGCGTTGGTAGGAGCGATGCCTTGTTTCTGACTTTCCTTGCGCACAGCGGCGATGAGCGGGGCAATGGTCTTGGAGTCGATACCAGCTGAGATCAAGGCAACAAGGCATTTCTGGACGGATAGTCGGGACTGCCGATCAGTGTAGAATGCATATGTACCGAAGAAGAGCTGAGGAAGACGTGTGATCGAGGTGTTGTCGACAGCTGCGGAATGAAGAGTCAGTGGGCTGATGGGCCTTGGTGAACTACAGGGACTTGCGCACATTTTTGAGTAAGCTTTTCCTCGATTGAGCGTAGCTGATTGATTCGAACATTGGTCGAAGACGAGGCCAGGGCCTGTTTAATGGTTGTAAAGTCGAGGGTGGCCATGGCATCAGGTTCGGATGAGTCGCCGTTAGACATTCTGGAGTTCGGAAATGAAAGTGAGCGTTTGGTTTGATGAACTCATCTGGGGCTACCAGAGCTCGCAAACGCCGGTCCTGAGACGTATCCTCGGTCGGGGCGGAGGAAAGGGTAAGTCAAAGTAGTCTGGTGATGAGTGGTTGGTGGTGTTTTGGATTTTTCGTGCACCAAATCCGTTAATGAAACTTATAGAAATCTAGTATCAAAGGGTAGTGTCCCTACCGACTTGGACCCCACGTCGAAGCAACAGCGGGTAGCAACCTAACACCACTGTTTTTTCTACCCGGAGCTGTCGGGCTCGAGCCTGCCCCTCCAAGCACTTACAGTTGGTGGGGTTAGGAGCCCTGAAAGCGCATACCTTGGTAGGTCATCATTGCCCATCATCCCGGTGTGACGCATCGCCGGGCGACAAGGCAAAAGACGCCCGCTGCCTCTAGGCTTCTGATAGGTATTAAGGTAGGCGTCTAGATAAATAATTACTAAGATATATTGATTTGGTAGTTATTCGGGTGCAATTGGATGCTATCATTGGCACCAATGACCAGGCTGCTTAAGTGCATGTCGAGCCTGATGGGAAACGTTCAACGACATGCGTACCTATCACCTGTGCGTGTAACTAAAAGTCCCTTACAGATGCGAAGAAACTGAGAGGAGAGTTTTGACAGTAAATCATGACGAAATTATACAATCAAGGCCTTCAATTCTTCGCGTGCATCTTGACAATGATCAATCTGAACCATTGGCACTGTACAGAGTACCGTCGGGCACTTTCATTGTCTTTTCATCTCTCATCGGTAGGTTGTAGGCATGATCCACAACTGGACCAAAAGCCCTTGCGTCACAACCTCGACCCGCAATCACTTCGCTCTTGCACCTGCTCTCGGTGATTAGGATATCTCTTAACCTGAACACAGATCCCACCGTCTTAAGTTTCACGGGGGGCAAGAGATCCTCGAATCCAACAACTGGTACCTATCACCCCATGATTACCTAACCTGAAAATACATCTCCCCCTTTCTGCTGGGTGTCGAACTTACCGCCGACCTGTCCCTTTTTCTTCCCCTGGTCGCTGACCATCATGGCTGGCGGTACGAAGAAGAAAAAGAAACCCGCTGCCAACCCAGCTCGAGGTTTCGCTACTACTTCGGTCGCTTCCAAGCCCAGACCAGAAGTTACCGAGCCTGAAGCAAAGCCTGCAGTCGCCAAAAGCCAAGATGCCCCTCCATCAACACAGAAAGATGCCCCTCCATCCTCGTCTACAGCTGGCAATGCGACTGCCGCCGCCAACAATCAAGAGGCGACTCTGAGCCCCGAAGAATTCGAAAAACACTTAGAAGAATCTGAATTACAAATCCTTGTCGAAAAACATGCCACGAAAACGAAGAAGGATGCCTTACGTCAACGGAACCGGCTCGATACCGATCGTCGTCTTTTTCGCAGCCAAGCCGACTCTATCAATAGCTTCAAATGGTTACCTCAGGACTTGATGAATCACATACTTGATTTAATCCAAGCTGAAAATCGTTTCACAGCTTCGAGTTTGTCTTCGTCAGACAGCGCTAGTGCTGGTAAGATGCTCCCTGAGGAAGAAATGATCATTCGCCTCTGGACCTTACAACAAACCTTGACTGCGGCCGAGTTTCCTACTGAGCGTGTTGCCGCCGTCATACGCTACATTTTGGATATAGCCCCCAATGTTTCCACTACAAGCAGAGAATCAATCTGGGGACTCGAAGAAGCACTCGACTGGCTGGCCCGAGAATGTAGAACTGATGAACTACCCAACTACGAACCCAAATCAAAGCCGATACTCAAAAGCACTACTGGTTTGTTGTTTCCTTAGTTTCTAGGTTCTCCTCCGCTCTGACCATTATTCTTCTGTAGATACTCCGCAGGATAGTCCAGTACCAAGTCGCTCAAGTACCCCTCGCCATGCGGATCCACGAAACGGCCGCAAGAACAAATCTTCTGGAGCTAAAGGCCGGCCAGTCAAAAGCTCACCTGATAAAAAGATGGTGGTAGCTTGTGACAGTGATATAGAACCCGACGAGCTTGTTTCGAAATACTTGGAGAGCAAAGCAAAACTATTAGAGTATGAGCGTGGACGACCCGAGAACTTGCCAATCAACGAACATGACGAGCAGCTTGCTATTGCCAAGCTTGAGGCCAAAATTAGAAAGATTGAGTCGGATGTGCTCTTCGACAAGTATGAGGCAGATCAGCAATGGAAGGTCCAGAGAGTTGATCTAGAGAGACAGCTAGCTGCTGCAAAACACGACAGGCAAGATCAGGCTGGGGAGAACTTGGTCGTGGAAGGAGGGCCCGCACCTGAAAAGACTGATGTTGGCGATATCAGTAACGAAGCTGAACGCATCGCCGCTGAGATACTGGCTGAAGTCAGTGATGAAGATAATGATATTGGAGGGCTGTTCGCATCCCTGCCCCAGAATGAAGTCGACGCAAGCACAGGCGAAAGCCGTACCGTTGTTAATTCAGCCGACGGGAATCAAATCGTGATTCGTGATTTTGGTAAATCGACCGGTGTCAGCCCTCGACGAGCCCTCGAGGAAGCATGCCGCTCAAGGTAAGTAACCATGATCTCAACAGTGGGAAACAACGGTACTAATTATAAACTTCAGGGATTCAATGGCGAAAATAACATATACTATCGTGTCGGATGCGTCGTTCGCAAACCGCCATTCTGTGGACATTATTTGGACAAAACCTCAAGACTTACCACCACCAGTGGCTTCATCGGAAGTTGAAGTCGTGGCAGACCATTTCAGATTCACATTCACCATGACTAGCATAGCCACACCAGACTCGAAGCAGTCAGAATCATATATCTCTACCGCAGCTTTGTTCTATACGTTCAGTGGTAACACGAAGGACGAGAAGGTCGCTATCAGACTTCACCACGTGTGGAAAGATGTTTGGGCAGAGCTTTCCGAATCTAGGAAGGCACAGATTGACGAACAGGATAGAGAAGTAATGAGGGACTTAAGAGCACTAGTTCGTGAACGTCACGACCAGGAGCTCGAAGATGGCGTCATAATCCAAGGGGCATTCCGAGGACGGGGCAGCAAACATGCCATCGAGTCAGGCGATGATGGCAGCCACGATCGCTCAAGGCAGAATACTACAAACGGTGAGTATTATCAGAAGATTTGGGCAGACAAATCTAGCACCCGCAAATTCCAAACGATGCTGGTAAGTCACAATATGGATCAATCGTTGGGAGTGAGACTTACTCGATGCAGCAATCCCGAATGCAATTACCCATGTGGCACTTTAGAGAGCAAGTACTAGAAGCTGTCGATGGAAATCAGGTTGTCATTGTCTGTGGCGAGACTGGATGGTACGCCGCTTTAACCTTTCAGACTCCAACATCCTCGACTAACCATTGCACAGTGGCAAAAGCACTCAAGTTCCTTCTTTCCTGCTAGAGCATCAGCTCTCTCAAGGAAGACCTTGCAAGGTTTACTGCACAGAACCTCGGCGAATCTCTGCCATCTCTCTTGCTCGACGTGTCAGCGAGGAGCTTGGCGAGAACAGAAATGACCTTGGAACTAACAGGTCACTCGTGGGCTACTCTATTCGATTAGAAGCTAACACCTCAAGAGAGACAAGACTGGTGTATGCAACTACCGGTATTGTAATGCGGATGCTCGAAGGGTCCAATGATCTCCAAGAGGTGACACATTTGGTACTTGACGAAGTGCACGAACGGACAATTGACAGTGACTTTCTTCTCATTGTCCTGAAAAAGCTACTTGTCAGACGTAAAGACTTGAAAGTCGTTCTCATGTCTGCTACAGTCGATGCAGATCGTTTCTCCGCTTACCTTGGTGGTGCACCAGTCCTCAACGTTCCTGGACGGACGTTTCCTGTCCAAGTTCGATATCTCGAGGATGCCATCGAGCTTACTGGATATGCACCTACAGATTCCGAGCCTGATAAAATGTTAGACCTAGACGACGACCCTGTTGAAAGTGAGGGAGAGAACACAAAGAGCGATATCTCCAAGAGCCTTGCAGGTTATTCATCAAGGACTAAATCAACTCTGACTCAGATTGATGAATATCGAATCGAGTTTGATCTAATCCTCCAACTCATAGCTCAAATCGCCATCAACGACCAACTCCAAGACTTCAGCAAAGCCATTCTTGTCTTCCTGCCAGGTATTGCTGAAATCCGCACGCTGAACGACATGCTTCTTGGAGACCCAAGGTTTGCTAAGGACTGGCTTGTTTATCCTTTGCATTCTACAATCGCAACCGAGGATCAAGAGTCAGCATTCCTTGTCCCGCCACCAGGAATCCGCAAGATTGTCCTCGCTACCAATATCGCCGAGACTGGAATTACTATTCCTGATGTTACTTGTGTCATCGACACTGGCAAGCATCGGCAGATGCGATTCGATGAGAGACGACAGCTTTCCAGACTGATCGATACATTTATCTCTCGAGCGAATGCGAAGCAAAGGCGAGGTCGTGCCGGTCGTGTACAAGAGGGCCTATGCTTTCACATGTTCACCAAGTTCCGCCATGATCAGCTGATGAGCGATCAACAGACACCTGAGATGCTCCGTCTCTCACTGCAAGATCTGGCCATTCGTGTCAAAATCTGCAAAATTGGAGGGATTGAGGAGACCTTGGGCGATGCACTCGATCCGCCCTCGGCCAAGAACATTCGTCGAGCGGTAGACGCGCTTGTGGACGTTCGCGCCCTTACTCAGACCGAGGAACTGACACCACTTGGACACCAACTGGCCAGGCTGCCACTGGACGTGTTTCTGGGCAAGCTGATCTTGTACGGTGTGATTTTCAAATGCCTGGACATGGCCATCACCACTGCTGCCATTCTATCTTCCAAGTCGCCTTTCTCTGCACCTTTTGGCCAGCGTACCCAAGCAGACAATGCGCGTATGGCTTTTCGCCGTGGGGACTCCGATCTCCTTACTATATACAACGCTTATCTGGCATGGAAGAGGGTATGTCAGTCTGCAGGCGGTGGCGGGAAGGAATTCCAATTTTGCCGCAAGAATTTCTTGAGTCAGCAAACTCTTGCCAACATCGAGGACCTCAAGGGACAGCTTCTCTCTTCTTTAGCAGATTCTGGGTTCCTTTCTCTGACCGAAGAAGAGAGGCGAGCGCTGTCCCGTACCCGATTTTCTGGTGGACGAGGAAGAAGGCAACAGCAGTTCTATGACATCCCTCGAAGGGTCAACCTCAACAGTGACAACGATGTTGTTTCCGCATCGGTTATAGCTTGGAGTTTTTATCCTAAAATCCTAGTGAGAGATGCACCAGGATCAAAGGGCCTAAGGAATATTGGCACAAACCAATCGATTAGCCTCCATCCGTCATCCGTCAATCGAGGTCGTCTTGATCTTCGCTGGCTATCGTACTATCATATCATGCAATCCAGAGCGTAGGTTTTTTCAGTAGCCGCGCATCTCTACAACCGTACTAACATATGGCTCAGAGTATATCACGCCCACGAGGCTACAGCCGTGGAAGCATTTCCCGTCGCTCTTTTGTGCGGCGATGTAAGATGTGATGTAAGATCTCCTTTCTTTCACACCATGCATAGAGTACTGACTTGGAAATTGCAGATGTATTCAGGAGTAATCATTCTGGATGGAAACCGAGGACGTTTTGTAGTCCCTGATTGGAAGACGATGTTGGTCATGAAAGTTCTCCGGACACGTCTCCGTGAACTGTTGACACGGTCTTTTAAACAACCAGGCAAGCTGCCTACCGCTCAACAAGAGAAATGGCTTGATGTTTGGCAGAGGATCTTCACACAAGATTTTGGACAAGATAGATCTACTACGGGGATGACGATCAAGGCATGAGCAAACATATATTTCGATGAGATATCCTGTTTTTCGATTGCAGCCAAAAGCGTTTAGATAGAATTTCAGAAACGGACCACTCAATTAGTCCACGGAGGCAACTGGTCTCTATGCTCGGTATATTCAAAAGAAATCATGACTGCAAAAGCTTGCAGTGTATATGAATATTATAGACAATCGAATTACACAACACATATGCGAAATTTGTTGATTATTATGTGGCATAAATAATTGCATTCGATAACTGTACTGTGCACAGCTCATTCTATCTTTCCCTCAACTTCCCATAGACCAGTGGATATCATCAGACTGTAGTAAATTACATTATGCTTCACGGTGTAGCACTCGAAGTCAACGTTTTGAACCGAACTCCCTACTCAAGGCTCTGTCTCCTTGGTCTCTCCTTTATCTTCCTTTCTCTCTTCGCTCCCCCCACTGGCAAAAAACATGGCCTTGAAGTCAGCATTGCTCTTTTTGACTGATGTGTCAGATTCGCCGTTCTGTGTGGGCTTAGCACTACTGGGCTTGAAACCAAGACCACGACGTGGACCAGGCTTCCCCAGTACTGGGCGACGCAAGGTGGTTACCGGGGGCATGAACATAGTGGATGAGGCTCCGGGGCCATTTGACTTTTGCTCATGATCTTTGTTCTTCCTGCCCGTGATAATACGGTCGGGGATGTATTCCGCCTTTGCCTTTCGAAGGTCATCAGGCGTGCCTGTACGGAGTTTGAGGCCTTCGAATTCCATGCTATTTAGTTGTAGACTGGCCTTGCCTGCCATGGCTGCGTCGGCAAATTCGATCTCGGCTCCGCCATTCCCGGGCTTCACAGTCATTTTGACTATCGCACCCAAAGGTTCGACGAGCGCTCGGATTCGCGCATCGTTGACAGTGTCAGGAAGACCCATCAGAGCAATGGTTTTCGCTGAGATTTCTGCTGCACTTGGTTTGCCCTGAGCCTCGGTGGACGCATCCTGCATAGCTTGGTCGCCGTCAACATCGTGAGATGAGGGTGCTGGCGAGCCTCTAGCATTGTCAGTAACAATCGTCTTGGCTACTGGCTTGATCCTGGACTCTTTAGAAAGAGCAACTGCGAGAATTTGGCTTCTGAATTTGGTGTTGTTCATTTCTGCCACAGCTTTCGTAGCCTCTTCTTTGGCTGTAAAGTCAATAAATGCAAAACCCTTGTTCTTTCCAGCCAGTGTTGCAGGAATGTTAACACGCGTGATATTGCCATATTTGGAAAAGACATCTTTCAGTTCTGCCTCGCTTATTGATCGATCCAAATTGCTAATGTGAATTTCTCGACCTTCCGCAAGAGCGCCCTCTCGAGCCTTTTTGTGTCCCGGGTCAGAATACTTGACAACGAGTTTAAAGCTCTTTTCAAGGACTGCTCCGTCCAGCTCAACAGCCTTGGCGGATGCCTCTCGGTCTTGGAATGAAACGTAGCAGAACCGTCGGTGGGTGTTGACCTTCAGGCTTGGCCAGCGTATACTGAGGATCTCACCACAATCTCTGAAGAGATTACGAATGTAGTTTTGATCCGCAGCAGGAGGGTAATTCGTGACATAAACAGTCAGATCGTGACCTGATTTGACGGTCAGCCGCGACTGGTTCATATATTTGCCATCTTTTAGCAGGGCAGACTGGGCCTCCTCGGATGAACTGAATTCAATGAGTGCTGTTGAGGAATCGGTTTTCTCGTCGCGCACCAATGCCGTAACATTGTTGATGTGACCGTAGTCTTTGAAGTATTGCCGGACCTTGGTTTGCGTAACGTCGACAGGGAGTTTCGAGACAATAATGGTGGCATTCTCCCTATCCCTTTTTGGAGGCTGTGCTACAGGAGTCTGGTCAGACCCTACCCCATTGGAACCGTTCTTTTGGCGTTTGCTGTTGCCTTCAATTCCATCCGTGGAATCCGGTTCGGTATCCCTTTTCCGCTTGGAACCACCTGGTGATGACTGGACTGCCTGCTCTTCAGGTTCAGGGGCAGTGTAGTAGGAAGCGTAGGCCGCCACCTTCTCTTGTTCTTCGCGTTCCCTCCGCCTTTTTACCTCTTTCCCAGTCTTGTGCACTCGATCAGCAGCCTTTCGCAAAGGCAGCGGCATTTCATAATCGTTGCAATGCTGTATATAGACCTCCAACACCTTCTCGGGCCAGTCAATCGTTCTGCGAGCAACGGCACGGGCAAGAACTGCTGTCGCCAGGGTCGGTATTCGATAAGTGCCACTGCCGGACGAAGGTGTTGGACTTCTGTTGTCTTGTCCGCCTCCAGATGAAAAAATGAGCATTTCCCACATATAAAATCGGAACCAAAAGTCGTGGTTGTCGGCGTGAATTTGCATGGAGGCCAACTTATTCCACTGTTGTCTAGCATCATCCACCTTGCCTTTCTTCTCGGTGAGGTATTGGATGTAAATACGCTCTAATCGAAATTTGGGATCGCCTTGGAAGTCTTTGCCGTAAAGTCGCTGCCCAACGACTGACACATCCTCGAGGGCCGCGCCGAGACCAACATCAGCAACATCAACAGCTTCGTCAGATGCAGTAGCATCCATGGCGTTGCGCTTTAAGAAACCGCACCACGCCACGTACATCTCGATCATACCCTCCATTCCATCCTTGAGCAATTGATCTTCACTTGTCGCAGCATGTTTGATGGACTCGACCTCGCCAAAAGGAAGCCTAGCCTCTTCGGCGCACATGATGTATCGGTTCCAAAGAAGGCCAGACCAGGGGCAATGTTGAACTGCTCTTCGGAGCACGTCGAGGAGGCTACTTGGCTCCTGGAGATTGGTATTAGACGAAGAGAGGAAGACAACATACTCGTACCAGGTGTTTTGGTCGGTAGCGAGGGCGCCAGTGAGAGCACGGGCATAAAGTCCGCGGCATAGGTCAATTCCAATTTCGGGGCTGTCGTTGCTGCGCTTGCTCTGAAGCATTTCCCATTCGAGATACGCGTTGAAGGCAGCTTTTTGGGCTTCGATGTCGTCGGCGTCTACAGCTTTCCTCAGGTCAGACTCGTATGGGTCGCGCGCTGCAATCAATCGTTTCGTCTCCTGGGCATTAGTGATAATATCCTTCATGGAATCCTCGTAGGCAGAGGGGTTGTATTCAGTGAGGAAAGTGGAAAACTTTTGAGAAGTCCCGTCCCAAGTGAGGTGCGGAGTTAGTAGCAGTCGGTTGCGGTAGAGGTGAGTGATGCGCTTGATACCATCGGGCGTTCTAGTCTTGGCTAGTAACTCCATCTCGAGTGATATCCAGCGATCCCAAAGCAAGTGGCTATCGCCAAGGCGATAGCAAATAGCCTCGTATCCTTGATTCCACAGCTCGAGAGCGGCGCTCAATGAGAAGAGTTCACGTCCGAGCATGCGCTCCTCGTCAGTCCATCCTTCTCCGGTAGGGATCTGAGTAGCCTCCCACAAAGACCAAAAATAGTTGCAGTAGGCGAGCCAGATGCGTAGACTACCAGGCTCACAGCCGACAGCGAGTTTGTAGTGTTCGACAGCATTGACTCGCTGCTCGAGGTTGGAGGCGTTGTGGACTATCTCTTCGAGGTAGGCAAGCCAGTTCTCTTCGCCCACTGGGTTCGCCATGGTTATTGCGCGATCGATGGATCAAAACCCAGAGTGCATCACAGAGAGTTTCAGGCGGTATCGGTTCTGGCTCAGCAGCGGCGTACGAGATGTCGAATAAGGAGGTAGGTAGCACAGGCGGGGGCCAGTTTGCTGGACCACGAGACAATGGAGCGAGAGATCGAGAAACGTGTACGTGTCGACGCTATCGCGGAGTGGCTCGGTTCCAAGAGCAGAGGTGGAGTTTTTCTTTATAAGAGTTTTGTGAGCGAACGTGAGTTTATCCCAAGACTTTAAGGTTAGTGTTTGGCCACGTTCGCGTGATCGCCTGAGATTATTCAGCCCAACAACTGTAGTGAGTTGTGATGTACTCTGTTGTGTGAGTATGAGTGAATGATGGATGTCTGGACTCAGGAAGATTGCGTGTGGAGCAAGGGAAAAAAAGCTCCTCCCAATAATTCAACAGCTTGGGCTCGGGAGGGGACCAGCTAGGCAACGTTGAGTTAGCACAGCGCCGGCGAGGCAAGCGCTGTGCAGGGATTTTACGTAGGTACTTTCCCTGAAGAACGGGAAGCGAGCCGGAGGGTCGTTCGAATGATGTAATGGCTCTGCCTTAGTTACCTAACCGATGAAATGTTTTGGGGAGGTACTTTTGATGCAACCCTTATTAAAACCCGACAGTCGGGCTGGAGATAATATCATATTGACGAGATCTGAACACTCAGATTTACCGGGATTGGGTTTTTCATCTCCAGTGCTGTCAAAGGTACACCACAGATCCCTTTCACTGATCATCGCACCTTGCTACTAGGTAGGTACCTAGGTAGGCAGATGGAGCAACGAAAGGCTCAGCTCCCTATTAACCTGTTTTTCGGTATGGTACCCAGGGAGTTGATCCCAGCATTCGGTACTCGTTACAGCTACATGAAGGCTTGTTGGTTCTGAGCTGATCTATTACCAAAAACGCACAAGCCGAGAGAGTCTAGACCGCGATTCGACTCAGTTTATTGTAACGAGGTCTTGGCAAGCCAGCGTCTGATTCATTATTCCCGGCGCATGGTCGAACTGCTGTCTGGACTGCCAGCTGGTCAAAATCTCCGACGCTCAATTGATAAGAGTGCCTGACCCAAGGATTCGTCTTCTTCCTTTCAAATAAAATTCTCTTAGGCAGGCATGTGCTTGAAACCACACGCCTAGGTTCGTATGAAAACTAGTCGCCCTTGCAAACCTGGGGAAGCTATGTCTTACATTCTTCAAAGGAAGATGAATATCTGTGTACAGCCATTTGTTCTAGACCTAATATTGTTCCAGACTCTGCATACCTTCCCAGGACACTCAAGCAGTCTCACAAGTGGACAGATGGAAATCTTGGTGGATGCATGGGAATAGAAATAAACAGAGTTTGTACTTGTAGTAGCACTAGTTGCCTGAACTCTCTCCCACCGTCGAGAGACCTACTACCGGTATTAGAGACAAGAGTGATAATGGTTGTTCTGGCATACAACTAATTTGAATTAATGATCAATTACATCGGGTGCATGGACCCGAAGATCACTCTCGTGTTCTTATGTCCTGTGCTAACTGATGGAAGCTTAGGGTCCATCCATTCTCATTGTACCATAGGTGACAGACGGACGGTGAAGGGTAGAAGAATGACGACAATGGCTTTTTTTGGACCTGGTCATGCTACCATAATAAGTATCCGTGTAACCTCTGTGTTTATTCTATCATTTTAGCCGTTCTGAGTTCCTGTAGCTCCATTCACGCATCAGCATGATACTCTCCTCTTTTGTACCTTAGTAACTTGGGACTCGACCTACAGAGTACACACGGACAGTTTCAAATCGAAAGTGTACTTGCACCAAAGAAAAGAGAGCTTGATCTCTACCACGTGCTATCTAAGTTATTTTTGCCAAACTGGCGATATACAAGATGGCATGGAGCATATCTTTTCCAGTCGCTAGAACCAATAGTAGTAATAGTTCAAGTGAGTGTGGTGTGGTGTATAGCCTGTTTTGACGGCGTTTGCTCAACTGCCGATGAAGCAGCGGCTGAAAAAGACGCCAGCGAACAAAGAAACCCATCAACCGCTAAGATATTGACTGGGCATAACTACTAACCTATGAGGCCTCTTGTCAATCTTCCGAAGGTCAACACTACGTGCTTAAACCAGCATCATAGACCGTCAGATGTATCGTTATGTTTAAGCGATTTTTTTGACTGGACCAAGTATTATTGACATATGTGTTTGCCTACATAGTACCTGTTCTGGGCCTTTTCGTGGCTCCTGGGCCATCGGGCAGTTCAGCTACAGGTCTAGTCTGCATGAGTCAATACCTGCCCAGGTACTAAGGCAGGCACACCAGCTGCCAGATAAAACAAAGATGTCCCGTCGACAGCCTCATGCCAAATGTGCTCGTGCCACTACTTTATGCATTAGCTGGGGTACCTAAGGCTCTATCACGTCCCATGTCAGGTGGTGTCAAGGCAGTTGTGACACGAGAAGCAACCATTCTTTGAACCAATGGGTCCAGAATCAATTTACTGAGGCGCTGGGAAACACGAGCTGATGCTGGCAGCTAACAAAACCCACAAGACTATTGCGACATAACCTGGTTTCGTTATCTTAGACTAGGTATCTCTAAGCCGAGTCTGTGACATTTATATTGTCTTGAAGTTGCAGTTTCATATACTGATCAATATGTACGCGGTGGGTAAATACATACGGTTATAGAATGCACTGTAGTATCCACAGGTATTCAATTTGACCATATGCTGTATTGACAAAGGATTGAGGTTCGACGCTCCACGAAGGCCGGCGTTCATTTCCGCTCACGATTCGCCCATTTCTCAAGGTTCAACTTACCCGTCCTCCGGAGGAGCCAAGGCTCGTTGGTATTAATGCATTCAAGCCAGACCTGTGGGAAAGGTGGGTTTACTAGGATGCAGCCTGCACATCCTAATAAAAGTCGCCAAGGCTCGGTGTACCAAAGTTGCATAAAATGGCGCTTGTTCTTTGTTAACGGGTTTATTTCTATAATTCAAAACCTTCTTAGAGACGGGGGCGCAATTCTTTGACAGCAGTTATTCTGCAGTGCTGTCCGTTGAACTGTGTGCATTCTGGTCCCTATGTTCGTCTCACATTTGTTAGAGATTAGCCCTTGTCGGTGTTCGACAACGGTGTGTTAGGACATTGCCCGATGTTTAGGATAGAGCAAACCACAGGAGAGACGAATGCTTTGGCCAGTGGACGGCTCATGGGAATAGCCTACTATCTTGGCAAGTAGGTATCCGCAGAAATTGCGTGATTTAGAAAGGAGGAACAAAGAAAAAACAGTAGTCTACACAGTCAACATGCTTTCTTTCAACTTGACCGTTTAGTGGAAAAGATCTAGAAACAGACGATCTTTTTAATGGTGTCTGCAGGTACACATCGGTCTTGCCAGATGAAACAAGTGAGGGGACAGCTATTGGGCGGTAAACAGCCCGTGTACGCTAGTACCTGGCGCCAGGAGCTTCTCCAGTAAATCCTTACCACTTGGCGCTATTGAAGCCCTGAATGGGTGGCAGCTTTCCCCTTCCAGGGCATGATTGGTCCCCTTTTTTGGGGTCGGGGCAACCTACGTTGATGGCGGCAGGTGCTTGACAGTTTCGCGACGTTGGATCGGGCCTGGTTTTATGGATTTGCTGCATTGGTGGTGTTGCAGAGTTGCAGAGGAACCAAAGCCAAGTCCGCCAGGGGCACACAAATAAGGCATCCTGAACAAAGAATGAGGAGAAGACGCAGACAAGCATGCATCTTACCTCGTCTTGCCCAATGGACACGAAGTCAGTTCCTGCGAAGGGTGTGATATGTACCCATCAAACTGGGTCGCCCTTGTCCATACATAAGTAATCGTATCAGATTCATGCCTAGCTGTTAGATATTCATAAAACAAGCTTCCTCTTTGCATTATCCTGCATTCTTTCTAACATCAGTGCAATCTGACCAGGTCCCCCAGTTTGTTTTCCATTCCTCCTCCCTCAAAGTTCTACGCCGGGGTATCTCACTCACTTGATCTCATCTCATCTCATCTCATTTCATTTCTCCCTTGGCTGTCTCTCTCTACTCAACCTAACCCACCCTTTTCTCTCTTTCTCAGTATTCCGTCCCGTTCCCAGACGGCTTCTCTTTTCCTCTCGTCTTTGCCTCGACATCGACTTCTCTCTCACGACAAACGACCTCATTGCGCGCGGGCTCTTTCCACTCTTTCAAGTGTCCCAAGCCATTGCCTCACCATCCAGTCATTCCTTTCGGTCGATTCCTTATCTCTTTTTTTGCTTTATTCGTATTCCTGTTCCCGTTTGGGCTTGGCAGACGACAACAACCATCATTCGCTTCCTCACTCATTCGTATTCCTGACGGAGGCTTGCATCCGCTACTCATTGAGTGCCACGTTGGACCAAGTCACTCACTCCTGTTACATGACATTACACTGCATACACTTGGTTGTGCGACTCTCGTCTTTCGTTCCTGCTTGAGGTTTCTTCTGCGACATTGCTGGGCCTAGGTCAACCTGAGGTATTTATTGATATCCTCATCAACTTCGACATAACCTGGTCACTATTCTTGCGACAGCAGCTGCCAACGATTCACGCACTCGACTACCTGCTGGCTCGTCTCACTTTCAATTCTAACGGTCAACGAGGGCCTCTCGCCAAGTTCAGATCTGGCAACTTACCATTCACTCAAAGCACCGGGATTGGTTCTCGTTGTAGAAACAATTTCGATATGCACTTTTCTCTCTCAACCGTTCTGGCGCTGGGCGCCCTCCACACTTTTGGTGTCTACGCTCAGGACTGTATTGTAAGTGACTAGCGCTCAGCCAACCATTCACGCGATCCATTTTCAACCAGGTGCTAATAGTCTCTAGAACACCTGCGTCGAGAACGTCAAGCCCACTGTTGGCTGCGCGGATCCTTCTGATGCCAGTTGCGTGTGCGTATCCAACGACTTTGTCAAAGGCGTTGCCGAATGCGCAAGAGCACCTGCATGCGCGGCTGCAGATGATGCTATCACAAATGCCATAAGCAATGGATTCTGTGTCGGTATGTCTTTCTCTCAGAGAGCTTCTCACTACCTGTTTCTACATGGCAAAGACTAACTCGTCCAAGGCCAGCAGGTGCCTGCTTTCCCAGGCGCCACTACGACCCCTGTTGAGAGTGCAACAACATCCGAAGCAGTGGTAGCAACGACATCCGACGCCCCTGCTGCCCCTGAAACTACTGCCGCTGAGACGACTCCTACAGCACTCCCGGAATCCTCGGAGCCATCCGTGACTTCGGAGGCTGCGGCTACTTCAGAAGCTCCTGAGACTACTCCCACTGACCCAGCTGAATCAGCCGTATCTAGCGTAAGAACTGAACAATATCTCTTTGACTCTGCACATCCATTTGTTAATTCACTTCGCAGGCTACCGAGGAAGCTTCCTCTTCTTCCACTGATGCCAGCAACTCGTCCACAACCACTGAAGCAGTCAATGCTGCCGCCACATCTGATTCGGCAAAAGACGAAGATGAGGACGAATCTGCTGGAGGTGGAATGTCTGGTGGTGCCAAGGCCGGTGTCGGTATTGGTGTCACCATCGGTATTCTCGCTCTCCTTGGTATCGCTGGTTTCTTCTTCTGGAAGAAACGCCAAAACCAACAGAACCTTCCCCGCGGAAACATGGACGATATGTCGCCGCCCATGGCTGCTCGGGACCGCAGTTATCCTGCGCCTGATCAGGGTTCCATCGGCGAGAAGAACGGGTATGATCTCGAACTTATGTCCCATCGATATGAGGATATGCTTCCCCGGGAGGAACCACGACACATGGTTTAAGGTCACGAGAGAAATCCTGGCGTTTTAAAATAGGGGCACAAGCAGAACCAATACAGTGCAAACACCATTTTCATTCGCGTCATTGTTTGCTAAAGCCTTACTATGATTGAGGACTAGTTGTCCAGCTCACGAGGACTGGTCATCGGGCCTGGCTGCCCTCACAACGATAAGGTACTGACAGATTCTGCGAGTTATGAGTGAAAATGAAAATTATATCGAACCAGGCTTTGATCTGGATGGCGTTACGAGATTACTCAACGGACAAGATACCAAAAAATGATACTTTGGGGGGAGCCATAATAGTTGAACAAAACCAAGTCAACTCACTGGGTTGGCATATTTTAGCGTCTACGTTAACTTTCATCAAGTGTACATCCTATTCATTGTACATATCTTACAAGTCCTCACGGGAAATTACACAGTGGTCTTCTACCACGTTTGAATTTCCCGCATATTTTTTCCTAATTCCAACGATACAGACAGTATAAACCAACATCTCGTTCACCACGAATAGTATGGCCTTTGTCCATATACAGGTCGGTTGGGCAGATGTACCCAGGGTCCCTTCTTGTTCTTCTTGGCTACGCGCTCATCATACTCTCGTATTCTGGACTTCTCCTCTTTGAGCAAGACAGTCAGGCCTAAAGAAATCAGTCAGTCTCTGAACCAAAGCATAGACATAAACAGCCATGAAAACGTACTTGTGCTGGGGTGTTTGATGATACCCATGCGTCCTCGACCCTTGTAATCGATTTTCCTTCCCCGCCAGGGACCCCTTCCAACCCATGATTGAGCGATATACATGCGTGTAGGGTCCTCAATCTCGAGCCACTTTCCATCGATAGTCTGGATCTTTTTGGGGGTTTTCAACATTTCGTCATTGAACTTTCCAAGTCCCATACCACGTTGGGCAACAGCCAGATCGCGAGCCTCTTCAAGGTAGTATCCGATCTCAGCTGCCATCTTCTTCTTGGACCACTTCATCTGCAAGATGGCATCATCCACGGGCTTGCCGGCGATCTGGCGGGCCAACATGACAAGCTTCTTGACACTCGTGGGCATAAACTCGCTCTTGTGCAAGAGTTGTCGCTCTGTCATATGAATGCGCTCATCTTTGGTCAAGCGACCGTTACGACGGACCATTTGGATAACCTTCTTTCGCTGCCAGCGGACTCGGCTTCGAGGATCAGGGTCCACCACCATAGCCATGTTCTCCTTTGTCTTTTGCTCAACCTCGGGGGTGCCAGGAGCGGCGGCTTCCGGACTCGCAGTCTCGATTTCGTCTTGGAAAATGTTGTCCTCCACGCCGCTATACATGCTCTTTTGAAGGTATTCCTCGCGGCTCTTTGGGTTATCAAGCTGAGATGTAGGATCCAGGGAAGCCACTGTCTCGGCGCCCTGATTTCGGGGCTTGCCCCATCCGTTGAAGAGATTGGAGGCCCATTTGTGTCGTCGTTGAACTGTAGTTCCGAAGGTTGCGGAGAAAACGGGGATTGGTGTGTTGGATACCGTATGCGCGGTCCTTGCTGTAGAGTGAAGCTCTTGGTTAGTCTACGCAGTATTCAACGCCAATTGAGCGGCAGACAAAGTAAGAAAAGAACCACCGTACCTGACACTGCCAGCCGCTGGGCAGCTAGTCGGAGACTCATGGTTGCAGATGTCGTCGGGCTCTGCAAACCAATCCAATCTCTTCAGAGTCGCTCTCACGGGATGTCTTGCAGCTGAGGGTCGTTTCAATGGACGAGATTCTTTTCGGTACGTATTTTGCCGCTGTTCAGCCGCAAGCATCACTGGCACCACTTCCACTCCAGGCTGTAGCAGTATAGGAACAGCCCAGCTGCTACTGGACTGGCGCACGTGACTCGAGTGCTCTAGCGCGATTAACATCAGCCCATCTCTGGAATCAACTTGGAACTGCTCGACCACGTCGGAATCCTCAACACCTCTGCCACCCTCGAACGCTCCGCTTCTTCGCCCGAACAGCTTCGCACAAATAAATCAGTCATAATGGCCGTCCGACCCATCAACGGTGTACGTTTCTCTGACTCAATGGCTTGGTCTTCGCATTCGCCCGGGCCAGAGGAGCCCTCAAATAACCCCGGTACCAGAGCTTTTCGTGGACTGACAATTGCGCTAGATGCTCCGACGAAACCTCGTCCTGGATCTTAGCATCGCTCTCGGTACGTCGATATCTACTACATACGATTTGGGTCGCATCAATTGGAATTTGTCAATGTGAAGAGGAGGGTTGTATCGACAGCTGACAATTCGCGTGATGTGGTTGGTTGGAGAGCATCAACCTTACTGACTGGCAACCTCACAGGCTCTGGCTTCGTCATGGCCAACTTCTTCTGGTAAGGAACATCACCGAAAGATCGATACAACGGCGATATAAGAAGACTCACCATTCCGACACAGGTACGGCTTCCACATGCCCCGAACCAACGCCCGCGACAACTACTACATCAAGCTCGAGGAGGAGCGAGCTGCCCAGAAGAACGAGTAAAGCAAAGATATGCCAAGTCGAAATCGCATCACCTAAAGCAAGGGCATAGGGGGGTGGATGGGAAGTGCACATAGAGGCCACTAGCCAATGTTTCGTTTGTCGTGTAGCTGGGTAAAAGCAAAATACCACCGAGGCTTCATCCACATCGATTGTTGGGCAACCTGTACTGTAGACAAGGGCAACCGAGTCGTATGTGCTTTGATCATTTTTGAGATGTTGCTAGAGTGAGATGTGATAAAATGCGACTGGTACTGAGTTCGCGATTCTACGAGCTGCGAGCATGAGTCACAACGTTGCGACCTCAGTCGTTATAAAGGTACTAGATGATATTTTTGAGAGCGACTCAATGGATGTTCTCAGTTGGTACGCAGCAATTATCGTAAAATACATAGTCCGATAGACTATTGGAGACCACCCCGGCCCATTTCGATAATGCCGTCATCAAGTTGTTGCAGCCTCGCAGGTAATTGAACGGTTTAACCTTCAAGCACCGAGCTACCCCGTAGTGTTTTATTATGTTATGCTGATGACTCTTCCAGTGTGAACATATTTGTAGGCATAATTCGTCTTTCTGAGCAGGCAATAAAACGACAGAAGCGCATTTGTGGTATTTTGAATAGGTGAATAATGAAACATGTGTTAGAAATGGAGCTCTCACATCTTGCCGAAAGCTAGCCACAGATGATGCTGGCCCATATTGTGACAGCAAAACCTTTGGAAATAATAGGAACAAATTAATTACAGTATTTATCTTGCTGTGTCGGGCGAGTGCCAACTTGAGGACCAGTGGTAGTGCTGAGGAGGCGCCTTGTTTCTGCCGTCTTTCCCATCGTCGCTCTTTTGTCCCTCTACAGGATAATCTTTACCCTCCCACGCTGTTGTCTCGACCATGAATGAACCTTTCTTGTCCTGACACCTACACGAAGGAATGAATCGTCAGAACATTTCGCCATCCGCCATAAAGGCTGTATACATACAGCGAAGTGCAATATTGCAGGCGAAGAGAGGAGGCGGCAACTCACTTTCTGAATAACCGTTCAACGGCAAAGCACTGCACAGGACTATCCCACTTGACAGGTTCCTTGATCTCGCACTTGTACTGGAGCATCTCAAGGAGCTCACAGCCATTTAGGTCGACATTCTTGGCTCCCTGGCCCAACTTGCGCTTGCGGCCGCTGAGGTTGGTCTGGACACGGTCAGGAAGCTCTGAAGCGTGGAAAACTTGACACGGGTAGCCCATCTTCAAGGGCAATAGCGAACGCAACTAGAGAGTGTCGTCAGACGCCGTGATTTACCCAACAAGCGATTTCTTTCTTTTTTTTACGATGGAGGCGGCGACTGGGAGTCGATTGTTGGGAGAGATTGAGGAAATGAGTTTAGAAGAGGTGAGTTCAATCTCTCGGAACTGAGGATTTTGCCGCTTTTGAGCCTTGCCTATCCCACAATATCACCTCATTATCGACCATACTTGAGGATTATCATGACTATGGGTTAAGCAAAAAATACTACTTGAATGCCTTGCCTCTTGTTTCGCTCATATTTACGACTTCTTTGTCTGAGCTGTTTTTACTTGAAATTCTCTGGCCTAGAGATCACACCTCTACTATCAAGGATACACGCACAAGGCCTCGTTCAGTTTTATAATCAGCGAACTGCCCCCCTCGTTACATCATATATATGATTATTTCAAAGCGGTGCTAAAATTCAAGTACAGATACTTCGAGGTTTACGTTCATCGATCACATCGGATCCGAATGTACTCGGTCTTAGGACTCAGTTTCAACAACCTCAAATCCAACCAAGAAAACTCACACATATATCACCACTCGATGGAATCGCAGCCACTCACTTTCACACGACGAAAACTGCGGGTATCGGAATATCTGGACGCCACCTCCCGCTTCTTTACAAGGTCATATCGAATCTCATCGGCCCACCTCATCTCTACGCCATTCTTATTATCGATATAGAAGGTCGATTCGATGCCACCCGACTGACTTGTTCGTCATGTCATATGCGACATGTTTACGTTCAACGGCCCGCCCGAAGCGATCTTGAACATACACGGGCTCTTGTAGCCGAAGCAGAAGGGGTCCTTCTTTACGGCGACGTAGCCCACGAAAGCGCTGGACGTGAGTGGTGGGGGACTATCGTTGTAGGCGGTCCAGGATCTGGTGATATCTCGACAAGCTGGAAAGGATGGCTACGGGTCGATCGCGAGAATGTGCGTGGCTTTGCATTGGGTATAAGTGCTGAGGAGGCTCTGTATCAGAAGGGGAAGAGACAGGATGTTGTGGACACGACTGGTTGGGCGGCCACCTCGCAGTGGGGAGGATTTACTTTCAAAGACGGTGATGCGGATGCTTCTGAGGGAAATGCAAAAAAATGGGAAAGTTTTGACAATATAGAACAAGTTGAAGACGACCGAGAATGAATTAATAAGATGTTGGGTTACCGAATATGTCATTTTGGATCGATATGGGCCTACTTCAGACTGGCGTATAGGGCTCATATGGGATGCGTAAACTTTTAACACTACTAGAGAAGTCATAGCGAGTACCATGGATAAGTCGCTCGTGTGGGGAGAGGCTGTTCAAAGAGCATTTTATGCCCTACATCGTCGTCACTGTGAGCTTCGCCCGCAACCCTCAGGAGTTGGTATGGGTGTGGAATCCTGTGGACAAACAGAGTGTCAAGAGAAGTTCCTGAGAAAGTCGACGGTTCTTCTGTACGAGCACTCTAGGAAGACCAATGGCGAAACCAACCGGGCCACCTTTTGAGTAGGATTTTAAATCACGAGTAGCCCTCGCCTACCTCTTGTCAATGATGGGTATAAGTGGTCTTCTTTTGAGACCGGGCTGCGAAAATGTCGGGTGTGGTGAAAAACGGGAAATCTGCTTGATATTGATACTCGAAATTCTAATTGAGTAGACCAGTAATTGAGGCATATCAAACAGTTTTGTGAATGAATGGCCCCGACCCTACTCGTAACGTTTATTCACAATGATATATGCCTGGGACCCATAGTTGACATGTTCCTTTCTGTTAATATTATTATTCTCATAACATGTTACTAAAGGTTTCGTGTGATGAATTTTGTAAGAGACTTGGATTTTTCTATCTTTATGCTATTCTATATGGTTGATGTGATGCTCATCAGGGTATAGGTGGGTGGTGCATCAAGGGTGGGCAAGAAACTAGCTAGACAAGATGAAAATCCTCGAATCCAGAACTTGTTCGTCTATTCGGACGATGGGTGTTCTATCAAATCTTCAAGGCCTGTAACTGTAATGTGTGCTCGTGGCACCTGCAAAGAGCCGTAATGCAGATGGCTGTAAAGGAAAGTTCGTTTCGCATGGCTGTGCTGTAATAAAAGACATTCCGCAACTCCATAAAATCTCAAAGAAAAAAAGTGATATCCCAAACTAGTATGTGCGAAGAGAAAGGAGGAAAGCCGACTCAGATGGTGATGCCATCCATATCGGCAGCGATCTCAGTGATGCCAGAATCAGGAATGAGGGTAGGCTTGACCATCTGGCCCTTGGCGGCCTTCTTGTCCATTTCGCGCTTGATACCGTGGTTAACAGCGTCGAGGACGTTTTGGACGGTGACGCGAGGCTTGTAAGCGGGCTCAGTGCCCTCCTGGTACACGCCGGTCTTGACAAGAATGCTGTACCAATCATTGTCGGCGACCTTGTTGACGGCGTTGGTACCACGGATGTCACTCTCAGGCGTGTCACCAACAAAGTAGACAGTGTCGGGAGGAGCGACGAGACCATGCTCGGTCTGGCGCCACTGGCCCATCAAACGGGAAGCAAACTCAAAAGTAGAAACCTGGGGCTTGCCAAACGCATGTGTGTGCAGAACACCGTTGCCGCCAGTGAGGTCCTCAAAGGTAACCTCGAACATACGGCGAAGGGCACCCATGCCGAGACGGACATGCTCGTGAGCAGCAGACCAGACAACGTCGTTGTGAGAGAAGTAGAAAGGAGGACCCTCGTCGTTGGTCTCGCTGCGGGTGCCGAGACGACCGCCCTTTGACATGGCAACGTCGAGCATGATCTGGATGTCACCGGCCCAATCACGAGAGTCGGCAAAGACAAAGACAGCGTCAATGACAACATCCGTGAAGTCTCGCTCACGGGAATTGCGGTGCTCCTCAGGGGTAAGCTTGCGGAAAGGAGTGGTGGCAGCGTTGTGCTTGATGATGTCGCCGGGCGTTACGACATCTTTGAAGCCATAGCCCTCGGCAACATGTCGACACTTCTCGCCTTCACCACCAACGACAAGAACTGTGCCGTACTTCTCAGCCATTTCCCTCATGGGGGTGTGGCCACAGATGAATTGGCCAGGCTTAATATCACATTGGAGTTGGCCGGAGAGATCGTTGCATCGCTCCTCTTCAGTCTTTCCACCACCGTTGGTGAGGAAGATATGAGGCCTGTTATGCAGTGCATTAGTATTATGGTCCAAGCTGAAGTCACGATGCCCTTTATTATGTGGACCTCCCCAGAAAAAGTCCGGGGATGGTGGATCGTGACCGCATATGGTGGATGGTTTGACTTACACTTGAATGCCATATTCATTCTCGCCATTGAGAACCTTCATGGCCTGGAGGGCCTCGGGAATGGCTCGTCCACCACGAACAAGGACACCGTCGATGTCAAAAGCAAAGACAAAGGAGTCGGCCACAGGCTGAGAAACGGCAGGGGAGAGGGGAGAGGCGGGAGATCCGAGACTGGCAATGCTGTCACTGGAGCTGGAACTTCCAAGCTCAGGAGAGCTGGGGATAGAGTCGGGAGTGGTGACCTCGCCGTGGTCAGGGAGGTTGTCCTTGAAGAACTCGGTCTGTTGTGAAGACATGGTGGGTGGTGGTGGTTTGGTTGTGTAAGAACAAAAGGCTGTCCTGTTCAGGCGCACGCGTATCGATTTAGACGCGTGAAGTTGAGGAGTTCTTGAGTAAGGTCGAACAAAGTGTCTGAAGTAGTTGGAGGATGACTGGAAATGCTGAGCTATTTGTGTGAATGGTGATAGTGGATATGGAATCTGGGGAATGATGGAGAATGATGATTTCTACCGTCAAGAACGGTGGGAGAAATCTGGGGCTTTATAGATTTAGATATCGAGCGGAGAGCTATGGGAAGGTACGTAGGATACCTCAGAGAACAGACATTTAGCAAGGCGCCATCTTGGTCGCGGCCTGTGATCGATATCGAATCGACAACAACAGGTACCCATGACAAGGTACGGGCATGGCATTCTCGGTAGACGCCCGTCCATACGTAGGTCGGGGTCCAATAACCGAGTCATTTCACGTCTATCGAAACCGTAGCAAGCCCAAGGATGATTCCCCCTTACCCACAATAAGGGTTCCACAGCTTGGTGATGGTGATGCTGAGGTGAGGTTAGGTTAGGTTTTGGCCGTAGTGCAACGGAAGAAAAACCTTACAGTATGAGGTAAGGGGATGTTGATGACGGCGTTGCTTCCTTCCATTTTCTAGTTCTGGGCGACAAAGGTACCTGTCAAAGCCCGGTGGGTGGGTACTGGGTACCTGCTATTCCCTGCTGCGATGCGTCAAGACCCAGCGTATTGACTACACTAGCTTCTAGCAACCTGCTGTTCCCCCTCGCGGCTGGGGCGGGCCATCATGATTGTGCTCTGCTCTGTGCTCTGGTGTACCTGTACACTGGGCTGGGTTCTTGACGCCGTCGCCGCACTAGACACAACCCCATTCTCAACCTCACCTCTCGCAGATTGGACGTCATGGCCAAATAGAGAGATACGAAACATGCCTGTCCAGACCCTGTTGTCATTTGCCAACCAACAGGCTGTAAATAACGCAACTGTAGATGGGGATGTATCTATCACATTGTGTCTCTCTATCTGTCAGACACAGTCAGGGAGGACATGCTGTGATCGCCAATTGATTGTCGTTTTCTAATCTAGCTATCAGGAATTCTTGAATCGTATCAGACACCATAAAAAAACGGTGTAGGACTGTGGCGTTTTCTAACGGCAGCGATATGCTCTACCGTCTGGGTATAGAAAAGAAATCGCTTCCATTGTGGTGTGGACCCTGAGGCTCCTTGGGTACGTATCACCAATCAGAGATTCTGTATCGGCCATTTACAGCCAGTCAAAGTAACCTAGCTACACCTTTTATTGAGTCCCCTAGGCACGACGTGACGGCTTTTCCAGGGGCTGCTGCACTCAGCTCTCGGCGTCAGAATTAATGCAAGGCCGACGCCATCCAAGCGCGCGATCCTGAGAGAAACCGGATTCAGCACTCCAATGTATCAAAGAGTATCCACCGTCAAGCACAGCATCCATGACGCCAATACGGTCACCGTCAGAGGAAGAGGCATTGTCAACGTTGGAAATGCATGCAAGCAGCTTCCTGCCTCCACTATCTCCCGCGGAATCAAGACTCGGTTCGTTATTCTGTGCCAATCTGGTACCCGTTTCGTACATTTCGGCGCACAGTTTCGGTCCGTTGTTTGAGTGACGTCAAACTGGCTCCGCTCAGGGTCCGCCAAAACCCCACCAGTCCGATCCGAAGCCCTATCAGCCATGCGGAACGGCCCCATCAGTGGGCTTGGGTCATCCACTGCGGTCTTTGACGGGCACTTTCGGCTGGTATCATCAGCAACCTAAACATTATTCATAGCAGAAAAGCGTTACATTACACAACAATCGCCGATTCCTTATGTCATCTTCGCATTGACAAAAAACAAGACATGTTGCGATCGCAATCGATGATATACTCATAATCGTTACGACGGATAGGAGGGGGAAGACCAAAAAAAATCATGGTTCTACAACGTGGCCGCTGTGACACAAACCATCCACTTCAAAAAACGACATGTCCCTGAAAGCATGTGAAACGCGGTAAAAAAGATAGGCGTTATCACCTTGATCGGGATTGGATCTGCATGCGGCAGCTGGGCAGCTGGGCAGGGCAGCCTGGTACATACAAACACACATGGTCCTTGTGTGTGCGTGCATATGTACACACACCACAAAGAGGTTCGCTCATGAACGGTCAGTCAGTGGGCTGCTTGCATGTCACTGACCGGCCTGCCACTTCAGTCCAACCGGGCTTGGCTTGGCTTGGCTCAGCTCAGCTCAGCCTTTTGGCGCCTTTGCCTGTCGACGTTGTCTTGATACGGTAGTCATCATCGTCATCGTCACCGTACCGTTTTCCCGTCTTGACTTACATGAGAGAACTTAGATACTATCGATGAGCTAGGCTTGCGCATCGCTCGCTTCTTTTGAAATACAAACATTTTTATCTATCTACTCATCCATTCACGTCCCAGACGAGCGTAATCATCCGGGTCATTCTTCCCTTGGCGCGGCGGCCTTCTGAGCCGACCGTCAGATTCTCTGCTAATACTAGGATCATGGTTCAATACACTTGGCTTCAATACTTCTCGATCAACGTTCTCGTTTTCGCGGGGTATGCGCGCGATTAACATCACTGTTCCTTGCAGTATCCCTGCAGTCGATGGAGCACAGGAGTCGGACGAAAACTAATTGAGGGGGAAACACTGGAGAAGCAACAAAGGCTGATTGCCGACTGTTTTCATTTTATGAATCCGTGTAATACATACATTACGGTGGGCTAGCTAGACGGACGGGACGGTACAGTATCAGGGGTTCTTTGTCTTGTACAGAAGTAAAAGGAATACATCATTTTCGGTGGTTCTTTTTCTTTGACGTTGACGGCAGGCCGTGATGTCACTATCTATCCTGCAGAGAATTTCTAGAAAACAAGACCTTCGGCAAATAGAGTTCAGACTTTGCGGGAGAAAAAAGGCATTATTTCGCCTTTCCTTCAAGGGGTTGATTGGTACCTACCTAGATAACGATAACCAGCGAGTCTAGCGAGGGGACGTCTTGGCCAAAGTATGTATGTGTATTGTCAGACAGTCTCGGTCGACTCCCGTTCAAGATCCTAGTCACCTCCTGCTTATCATTTACTCGTTACGTTTGAATTCTCTGCCACCGTCCAAGACCCGTCTGATTCAGACAGGATAATTCTTGTTTTCCCTGGTCTGTGATGGAGGGTAAAGACAACGGTACAGTAGCTTTAAGAGAGACAGGGGTACAATGTGTGTGACGGAGCAAGATATTGTGCAGAAATTTACGGTTGTATACTGTGGTTTGCAATACGTAGTCCTCTTTGGGCTCCGATTTGTCGTGATTAAAAAAGCCGCGTTATGCGAATTGCACATCAACCTCCTCAAAACCAGCAAACAAGCCCCCAGTCGCTCGCTTTCTTTCCCTATCCAATCTTGCCCAGCCGCCCAGGTACGCTAACATTCCCGTATTTGGCGTTGATCAACGCTTAATGCGTGAGAGAACGAAAATTGAAGCGACCGGCCAACGCCGTCCAAGCCCGGCGCCGCGACCCCGGACCTGATAACGCCGCCCCGGGTCTCCGAATACCTGTGTGATCCGCCGTTGCAGAAATGAACATGTACATAGGCTAGGGCGGTTCTGATATCCAATACATTCATGCCAAAACACCGCCAGGCTCCACGAGTCAGAATCTTTACGACTCGAGCAGATAATCATCTACGCAACTGGAATTGACTCATCTCCACAAACAAGGACCAACATGTTGGTGGCAGTTATTCGTTTCCATAATTCTCCAGGTTTTGGCCTCGCTTCGATGTCCATAGCGCTTCGCCTCCGCATACCCACTTCCCCATATCCCCATTTCTCCCCACGAGCTTAATCTTCCCTCTTTCACTGAAGATTGACGAACAGACCACCATCGACGAGAAGCTGCGCACCCGTTACGTATCCGCTCAGCTCTGGACACGCCAGAAAGACGGCCGGGCCAGCCATATCGGAGGGTGAACCAGTACGTCCCAGAGGAATACGGCCTTCCATATAGGCTCTCTTTGTATCATCAGCCAGGTCTGCGTCGTTAAGCTGCGTGCGGATCGTGCCTGGGAGAAGCGCATTACACCGGATACCGTGTTGTCCCAGGGCGCACGCTGTGCTCTGCATCAAGCTCAAGACGCCTGCCTTGGTGGGCGTATAGTGTGTCTGTTGGCCACCACCGACAAGGGCTGAGATGGACGAGACGCCGATGATGCTTCCTCCCTTGGGCTCTTGGTGAAGAGCCATTTGCCGTGCAGCAGCCTGAGTCACGTAGAAGGCACCGTCCAGGTTTGTTCGCACCGTTGAGTGAAGCAAATCCGGCTCGAGCGTGAGGAAATCAGCGAATGTGCAAATACCGGCATTGGACACGCAAATATCAAGTCGCTTCTTGGGGGAGTGCTCGACGGCCTTTTTGACTAATTCTGTTGCTGTCGCGGGGTCGCGAACGTCGCCCGCTTGGTGGTCGAGGTGCCCAGCAGTGGGTGATGCTTTTCGAATTTCGTCGGCCTCGGCGATGAGTGAGTCAAGGTGAACCTGGTCTTTCTCAAGACCCAAGTGGTTTACCACGACATTGGCGCCTTGCCGCAGAAACTCGACGCAGATAGCACGACCAATACCCGTCGTGCCGCCGGTAATGATGGCAGTCTTGTTGGTGAGAAGACCTGCTGGCATCAACATATTTATCAACTTAAACGCGCAACTAACTATAAGTGCTTGTTTCAACTTGTTGTTTCCAATATAGCAAAACTCGAGGAGTTTGCAATGCTATTGTAGACAGGCTAAAACGATGCCAAGTATGAGGGGTCGTCAGGTAAAAGGGAGGGGCTTCGCAGAAAGTCTTGTATTAAGCTTGTATACAGAGACTCCTGAGACGGGTTATTTTGTAAGATGGTTCAAGGTGAAAGTTCGAAGAACTACAAGACGTCCGTTTCTGTGTCCTTCCCCTCATTTCCGGTAAACGGCTCCTAGTGAGACCGAACTGACCCTCTCCTTGGTCGTGAGCATCCATCACGACCCGCGCAAATGGTGGGACATGAGCGAAAAGAGAAACGGGCCTCTTCTAGAACTTGCTTTGACGTTAATGACTAAGAGAGTCTCGGTGCACAAGCATGCGAGATTTGGAGCAAATCAAATTTACTACTCATCATGATGAGTGTTGTTATCTCGGTGTGTTTTCACGCGAGACACCGGCGGGGAAATGATCAATTAGAGTGGGAGAGTTTTGGCCGAGACCCTTTTGAGACAAAAAACGGAGTAACGATGTGGATCTCAGCAGACTCCAGTCAGAGCGCAATTCTTTCGATAAATCAACGTTGGTAGCCTTGAAATAAAACCACCAGACAAATATGCCATATGATCGTGAACATTGAATGTTACAACTTAGATCTAGCAAATCTCGATAAACAACCCCCGCAAAACAAACTCGATCAGTTCCCACAAAACCCTAAACTTTGGAGCCGGACGCTCAAGCCAACGGCCCTATACTAGGGTTATGTATTGGATCGTAAGATTTGCCACTGACGTTCTGAACGGCCACCGTCTTTCATAGAGCAGTGTGAACGGTCACCGTTTGACCCCAGAAAAAGGGTCTCACGATGCATGCAATCAACGTCGCGTCTACTCGCTCACGAGGCGACGTCCACCTTGAACGCTGTGGGTCGCATTATCAAGATCGTCTTTTTAATTTTTGTATTATTAAGTAATATTGTCCTTCAAAACATAATTATTCATATTTCACACGCCTTTTTTTTCAACTCCATGTATCGAATAACGATCGGCTGCGTCGATACGCCTACATACATAGGTAACTTGGAGGCGCTCCTTGACCAAAGTTGTCCATCGTTGATAATTTTATTCTTCATGCAAAAATACAATCAAACACTCTAGGAACTATGTGCAGGCGAATATGGATATATTTTAATTCGATTGCTAATGCCTGTATATGGTACCAGGTTCTATATATTTTTTCATAGTATCAATCGACACCACTTTGAATGCACGATATATCTTCCTTGACTGAGTACCTAGATCACAAACCTGATCATATACTTAAAACCCCAACCAAGCCTAAAACCAAAACACTTTAACATTCATGATATTATAGAACAATCGCTTTTCAAGAGCTCGTCGAGGTTGTGAGGCTTTCTACCTTGGCCGCAAGGGAATCGAGAGTGCCATTAGGCTTGTCGGATTGCTCATTTGACATGATTTCCTTGTCGGTTGAGGGGCTTTGAGGGATCTCGGGAATCTTGAACAGATAGTCACTGGGGATCAGCTTAGCTCGAGCGGCCGGGTTGATGGTCAACCCAAACCCAGGTTTATCCAGGTCGGCGGTCGTGAGATACCCCTTGGTAGGAATAGGTTCGTCGATGAAGAGGTCTCCAAATACAGGTAAAACACTCTTGCCGTCAGGTGAGTTGGCCAAATACTCCTGGAAAGGAGTGTTGGGCTGGGAGATCTGGAAGTGGTAACTGTAAGGACCACTCGCGTGAGGAACAACCGGCACGTCGTACGCAGCAGCCAATGCAGCGACCTTGAGAAGCTCAGTCAACCCACCAAGCCACATGACGTCGGGCTGAATAATATCGAGGTTCCTACCCTCAACAAGCTTGCGGAAACCATATCGAGAGTACTCGTGCTCGCCAGTGGTGAACTTGACAGTAGGGTGTGCGCGCTTGATGAGCGCAAACCCATCAGTATCATCGGGCGACAGACATTCCTCCCACCAATTGATGTTGAGGTCGAGACAAGCCTTGACAAGCTCGATTGTGTAACTGACGTTCAAACTCATATAGCAATCGACCATGATGGGGAAATCGGGGCCAACAGCCTCACGGTGCTTTCGCAGGAACTCAACGTTCTTGCGGAGACCCTCGTGACCATCATCGGGACAGAAAGGTAGAGGGACCTTGCCTCCCCAGAATCCCATTGCCTTGGCAGCTGTGGGCTCGGGGCCTGTACAGTAGAAATCGAGTCGCTCCTTGGTAGCGCCGCCGATAAGACGGTAGACGGGCTCATTGCGGACCTTTCCTAAAAGATCCCAAAGAGCGAGATCGATGACCGAAATGACGGCGATTGGGAGACCCTTGCGGCCGTAGAACATGGAGGCTCGGTACATTTGCTCGAAGAGAAGGTTGGTGTTGCGAGGGTCAGCGCCAATGAGGAACCGCTCAAAGTGCTGATGAACGAGCCAGCAGGCGGGAGGACCTATCGATTCTGTTAGCAACTCATCGCTGCCCAGCGTCGAGGTTCGCAGTTTGCAAGCCGATCGTCCTACAAGCAGTTGAACTTACCTCCAAAGCCAGTGGCGAAGCCTACTGTCCCATCCGTAGCCTCAATTTCGATCAGAAACGAGCCCAGAACATTGATACCCCAGCTAGTTCGTGACTTCTTGTACTGTTCCCATTTTGAAGCTGGTGTTGAAATATCGCTATCGATGAGCCTATAAATCGATTGTGAGCGATGGCTTCGGAACGGGGTGCTGTGAGATTGCGTCAACATACCAATGACCACCCTTGACGTTATGATAATCACCGCCTATTCACCAAGAACGATTAGCATACATTGGTAGTTTTGTCTTATTAGTATGACATACCCGATCCAACACCACCGATAATGAAAGACCTAATGGCCTTAATTTTAGGAAAGTCCTTGACAGTTGACATTTCGGAGACTGAAGGTCAATTGAACCATACAATAATCAATAAAATAGGTGCACTGAAGGTTTCCAAGTCGCGATGAGTAAAAATGTATGAAGAGGAAGTTTAAGAAGGAACAAGAATTGACACGAGCTGGGGATGGCCCTCTCTTTACAAAGGATGTGCTGGTGGCACTACACACTACGAAGGTGGGCTGAACATAGTTCAGATTGCAACAGTATGGCCTCGAAACTCATAATTGACTGGCTAGCGAGTCTCGTGATGCTACAGTCCGGTAAAGCGATGGCCCGTGAGGGTTATACTTGCCTCGGATTCCCCTCTGACGAAGCAGATATCGGGACAAGATGCACCGAACTTGGTGTTGAATAATGGAGTCATCTCCAATTGCAAGACCTTCTCCACAATTTCTCGGTCCTCGTCGGGGTCCAGAGAGCAAGACAAAATCGGAAGCAGCTTCAGCTTAGCG
This sequence comes from Fusarium praegraminearum, assembly GCA_002093855.1. NCBI lineage: Eukaryota > Fungi > Ascomycota > Sordariomycetes > Hypocreales > Nectriaceae > Fusarium > Fusarium praegraminearum. The sequence continues at coordinate 18,160 of LXHY01000139.1, read as the reverse complement.
GCGGCTCATGAGTTCCAGTTCCAGTTTTCTTCATGTGTTTTTTTCTTCTTCTTTCTTCTTTTACTTACCCTATTTTGTCTGGGCAGGTTTTTCTTCTAGCTTTGCGATGGATGACACAGCGGGTGCTGCTGTTCGTTGGTTTCTCGTTTCCGACCTTCAACTTCATCGATTTCGTACAGCCACTACTGACCTTGACCTTGTCGTTGTTGCTGTGCATTCAGCCATTTTCTGTTCCTGCCACAAACATTTGAGACCGAGTGTGCAATTGCGGGGTGACAGGGGGGATGGAAAGGCAATGTGTGGAGAGATTCTGCATGTAGCCTAATCTCTGAGCTTTGGGAACGAGACTGGAAACCATTTATCAACGTAAAACTCGATTTAACAGTAGCGAACGTGATATCCATATATGATTGTTCGATGTTCAACCCCTGTTTCTAGAATATCCACTCTGCAATAGCCATTAAATAAGCTTGTCCATTGAGTTATTTGAAAACAAAGACAGCTTTTGAGGCTGAAATGAAGACCCAAATGGGACTAGAACTAATACTGTTGCAGAACGCAATGTACCTACGCCAGTTGACCAGGTCCGGGGCAAAAAGAACTCTACGATATCCACTTGAACATCGCTTTCCACGAATCAGATTATACCGCTTCTTCCATTTCCCCGCCTCAAGTCCCCTTGAGGAAAGAGCCTGGGAGGGTGAGATCAAGGTTGGGAGGTAAGAAGGTTTGGGCAGGTACAATCCTACAGGACGCGTGCGGCGTGAGGATCCCGTCATTTCTCTCCGCATTATAGATCCATCTTAGTTGAACCGGACTGGGAAAGTCACCCATGAAGCATGTGAAGCCAACTGCTTATTTCCTTCCCATCGGCATCGATATCTTTTCCCTACAGTTACACAGCAACTTGATCGAATCCCAAGAGCTCATATTAGTCCGACTTCATTCAAGCGACTCTTGCAGCTCCGGTTAACCGACTGACGAGCCCCAGCTCTGGAGCTCCCGAGTCCACCTCGGCCCACCTCAAATTGACCCGGTCATCACGGCGCCACTTCCCATCCGCCCGAGGCACAAAGCCAGCAGAAAGCGAAGAGAATAGTGAGCAGACTGGTGTCAGACCAAGAGGAGAGATCAGTTCATAAATAGTACTCGCAAGAAACTATTCATGCGTGTCGGCAATTCACGGTAATGGTCTAAATTCCTACGTTAGGTAACCTGATGTCAGGTCACCCATCCATTCCTCTACTATTTAGTGCTGTGCAGGCCTATTTATCCTCGGGCGATCGTACTCCTGCTCCCGCTTGACATTATCCCGGACCGCGAGGTCAAACACGACCGGTCTTTCGCGCGCGTATATGCTGTTCGCTATTTCGTCGCTTCTTGCTGTGCCTTGACCTACCCCTGTTTTGGCCTCTGTTCACGTCGCTCACACGACTGTTGGGGAGCTCGTTCGTTCTTACATCGTGCCGACACACGAGACCAGCCACAAGGGCTCTGGGAAAATCACCCTTACGCCCAACATCCATCTCACATTTAACCATGCAGAACGGGGCCAGCAAAATGTCGGGCGACGGCTCGGTAGAGAATCGCCCGCCTTCCACAGAGGTAGACAGTGACGAAGCCAACCAATTCCATAGTGAGGACGAAGACCACGGCGACCACGAAACTCTCTGTCGTAATGGGAAGAGGAAGCGTCCTGTCTCAGTCTCGTAAGTCCAGCGCCTGTCTCTGCTTGCTACCTACACACTTTTCCCAACCATACAAACAACCGCCTCAGACTCCGGTCGGGTCCATGTCTCAAGTTGAGGATTTGTTTTGTCCTCTTGGCAGATCTCCAATTCGATAATCATGCTGGAGTCTTATCTGCATTTCCTATACTCTCTTATCAACACCATGCCGTCTGAGGCCACTTCATCGCCCCTTCCCTTGACCTCCCCGCTCCCTGCAAATCTTGAACACTATACTACATTGCAGATTCAATCTGCTTTGTCTACAACTGTACAAGATTTCGCCGACACTGAAGCTAACATTGCCGTGCCCAGATGTGAGCTGTGTAAGCAAAGAAAGGTATGTATGATCTATTTATCCCTTGGCTCTGCCTTGAACATGCTAACTTAAATCATCTTTAGGTGAAGTGTGATCGCGGCCAACCATCATGTGGGTGGTGCAGCCGCAATGGCGCTGTCTGCGAATACAAGGAGCGCAAAAAGCCTGGCTTAAGAGCGGGCTATGGACGCGAGCTTGAGCAGCGCCTCGACAAACTAGAAGAAATTTTGCGCTCTCATGCTGAGATTATTCATGGTTCTCTGGTATCCAATACAAACCCAATGTTTGCTGCTAGTATTCGGCAAAGCAACCCAAGCCTTCCTAGTGAACAAGGAACACCTCGGGATACTCATCCCAACCTCTTCCGACCGTCTGAACCAGTTTGCACACCTCAAACAGACCCAGCCTTGTTTGGGCAGAAGGCTCATAGCTCAAACTTTGCGCCAAGTACCCAAAGTCTTGATTTCAGCATTGGGCATACACCCAAGATGCACGATGGGTACCATGGCCAGAACAGATCATCGTTTTCAGGCGCGGTAGCGCAATCACAGTTATCGCCCATACAACATAACAACGCTACTCAAGAATATTATACTTCAGTACAACCAAATATCCATTCACCTACAGCGCCGTTATCCTCGGCACCAGGAGCTTCAACCCCTGACCGTGATATGCCGCCATACGATCTTCTCTACGCACTAGTAGATCTCTACTTCAAGCACATCAACACGTGGTGCCCTATTCTCCATCGCAAAACAACTCTGGATAGTCTCTTCGGGCCATCTGCGCTCGATGAAACAGATCGAGTTCTGCTGCATGCGATTGTAGCAACAACTATGCGCTTCTCGACGGATGCAAGGTTAACCGAGGAGCGGCGAGAACACTACCACAGGGTTTCCAAAGAACGGGTCCTACTCTATGGTATGGAGAACTCTTCAGTCAAGGCTTTGCAAGCCCTCGTTATTCTGGCGCTCGATCTTTGTGGAAGCAGTAACGGCCCACCAGGATGGAACATTATGGCCCTCATTACCAGATCTGTTGTGCAACTTGGTCTAGCTGTCGAGGTCACCTCATCAACCGTGTCGCCTCATTACCTGTCAATCTATACGCTTCGGGCTATGACGCTATCGGAGCCCAAGGATTTTATTGAGGAAGAAGCTAGACGCCGGTTGTTCTGGATGATATATCTGCTAGACCGATATGCAACTCTTGCCACTGCTTTCGAATTCGCTTTGGACGACAAAGAGATCGACAGGACACTACCATGTCGCGATGACCTATGGATAAAGAATCAAAAAGTCGATACGCGATGGTTCACCACCGACCTGCACTCTGGTTCTCCGGGACATGACATCGACCAGCCTGAGAACCTAGGCGCATTTGCTTACTATATCGAGATACTCGGCATTCTCTCCAAGATACACAAGTTTCTCAAGCAGCCAGTTGATATCAGCGCTTTAAGTGACGTGGAACAGTGGCAGATGAGATACAAGGAACTGGATAATATGTTGACATCTTGGAAGTTTAGCCTTCCTGGGGAGTTTGGCAACATGGCCAAGCTATTCAACCCTGGAAGCAAGAACATCAACTGTGCTTGGGTAATGCTTCATGCCACATATCACACAGCTGTCATTCGTCTTCACTCATCAGCTGCCTATCCTACAACGAGGTCTCCAATCTTCACACCATCCTATAGTGCATCACAGAGATGCCATGGCGCGGTTGAGAACGTCGCCGCACTTGGGGAGTTTGTCGTGAACAATGGAATGCTAGCAAAGTTGGGGCCTCCTTTTGCTTTCACCCTCTGGGTTTCAGCACGCCTACTTCTTGTCCATGGCTCGACGGTCGAGCGTAAGCTATCACCACAGCTTCCATTTTTCGTCGAGAGTCTACGCGAAATGGGGCGGTATTGGCCCGTCGCAGCTCGGTACTCCCAACTTTTACAGAGGGTCCTTGATGAGCATCACGACAGTGAACGACAGGGAGACGGCATTACCCCTAGCTCGGTCAAAATATTGTCTGACATGCGGCGTACAGCGTTCGACCTAGATTTTCTCATTTCACGCCAGCCGAAGCAATCAGGTGGTTCAGCTCTCAGCAGGCTACCAAGCGTCACACCTGCAAGGACCCCGGCGCCTAATGAGCTCGAGTATCTTGACGTATTCGATTTCTTCAACGTGCCCCGCCTTCCATTTGGTGGTGAGAATATATCCAGTGCCAACAGCGCCCTAGCGCCACCAGGTACTGATATGGATGCATCCAACGACAATGGTACAGGTTTGGGAGCATCCAACGAGTTCAACATCACCAATTTTATGGTTGACGCCAACAGTGACTGGCTTTTCAAACAGGAAGGCGGTCCTAAGTACATGGCAGCTACATAAGATGCGTCTCAGAGCAGGACGGTTATTGTTATGTTTGTTAGAAATTGGTTTGAGTTCTGGATGAGTTTAACTATCGATACCCATTTTTTGCATATTCGCGATTTGTTGAGGGAAGAGACAAGGATGGGCACTTTTTACTTATTTGGCATTATGCTGAAAAGCCGGAGACATAATGTTATCAAGATTGAAGACGTAGTGGAATTCGAGCCTAGGGACTATGAATAACGGGTTCATGACAACAAAATCATTCACAACAGTATTAGTCAGTCGTGCCATAACAAGATGTCTGTCGTTGAAGCAATGAATCCGCAAGCTTTAGCTTGGTCGAACAAGACATTCCCTGCCCATTCATGCAACCGATTACTTTTTTCTGGAGCTTGGACAACCGATAAATGAGAAACAGGAAGTTACTCCTTCTTATCAAACAAGGAAAACAAAATACACGCCTGGGTAAACTAATTCTCTACGGGAGTATTGTAAATATTGCCAGTGCAGTACTGAACCCAACCGTCAAGGTTCATCTTTTTGATGACAGTGCTGAAGCCATCGGTGCCCTTGGCCTTGCCTTTCTTGGAGCAAATCATCTTGCGGTCAACCTCCTTAACCTTTGGCGCGCCCTTGGGGTATTCAATGTTGAATACGGGCTTCTTGGCCTTGACAAAGGCGGCAAATGTCTCGCACTCGGAGTACTCGACACACTGCTCATTGACTGAGAACTGAACGTAGGGCAGAACAGACTTGATGATGTCGCCAGCATTCTTGAGCCCGGTTGACATGTTGTACTTTGCGGCTTCGGCGGCAAGGAACTTGACGTAGTCGATGGAATCTTTCTGGGTCAAGCCAAGGCCATTATCGTTTTGCTATGGTCATGTTAGATTCAGTATTTCAATTGATAGCAGTGGTGACTTACATAACCATCGACATTATCAGGATCGATAGCATCACAACCCTTCTCGGCAGCATACTTGATGCGCTTCTTCATGATGTTGCGAACGTTTTTGCTCCTAAGATTAATCCATTTCTCGTCAGGCCACCCGTCCATCGTCTTGCCTAGATCAGCTTTCTTGAACTGGTTTTTGTCATCACGCCAGTTCTCCCAAGATCCAGCACTGAAATAGCAGATGACCTTCTTCCCGGCCTTGTGCAGCGCCGCAAACGTCTTGGCATCGTTGTCGTAGAGGTCCAGATCATATATGCCGACATTGGGCTTGATGTTCTTGGCGGTTCCATCCTTGTTGAGCTTGAGGGGCTTGAGAAGGATGATCTGCCAGGTGGCACCGACCTTTGGCTGCCATAGACTGCCGCGTGCTTTTAAATAGGGTTCTGTCGAGTCGTCACTCTCTATGTTGGAGGTATCATGGCTGTCGTTTCCTCCCTTCCCTCGGGTAAGGCCAACTCCTAGGCCAACCGACAGAGCAATAATCACTGCGAGGGTCACACCGATGGCCACAAGCTTCTTCCATAGCGGCAACGATTTCCTCATCTTTTCCCCTTCCCTTTTCTCCGAGGTGACGGCCTCTGAGGCTGGTTTTGAGGCCATGGTCATGATTGTGATTATGGTGCAAGTGAGAAAATAAGCGAGTATGACGGCCAGCAAGCTACCCGTTCATGGCTCTCAAAGTGCTTATTATAAAGAAGAGAAGAAGAAGAAGGAAATACCAAGGAGAAGGAATCTCAGGAGCATGCCAGACACTCAAGCTCTAATCCCCATCCGGCCCGTGGGCAGGGCTGAGCATTTGTGCATGGATTCAATGGTCAGACAGTACCAACTCATGAAATTCGGTAGGAGCATCCAGGAATACCGCTAGCAATATTACTCTGTACTCTTGGTTGGTCAACTAGCTTGCGAGAAGTGGCTTTTTTGCCTGTAGAATAAACCCCAAGCCCAATGTGGAAATCTCCTAGGATCCACGGGCACTGCGGCAGGCTGAGTTGATGTCAGCACCAAGCCACTAGCTTAAGATCTAGAACGAGCTGAGGATTCAGTAGGCAGCCCATGCAAGGTCAGGGTCCCTCCATCCCATTGTCTGATGAATACCAGTTCCGTGCCTGCGTGCCTACCAGTTACAGGGCTTCGGGAGCATCCGAATTGATTGGAGACATCCAAAGCTTGGAGTTACAGAGATCAACGTCTTTGTTTGCTGTGTTGCAGATCGCCGCATCTGAAACATTCCGTCTTGTCTTGGCTGCCAAATTTCTTTCATCTGTGTACTTTCTGTTGAGTCTTGAACTGGCTCGCACTTGCAGACTACCCAAGCTCTTGATGTGACTAAATTATACAAGGTATCCGTACATGCTCCTACAGTTGTTTAGCGACAACATTTATTTGATAAGATTGTTTTACCTTTAATTGATTCTATCTTCCTTAGCCTTTTTGGGATAGAAACGTCGGCAACGTCTGTGCAGCAGGAGATGACAACGAGACACTTCGACACTCGTCAAAAGGAGAACTTAAGGCCAAGATACTCTTTAAATCGGAATCCTTTCAAAGTCAGTAGGTTGTCATAAGCCACGTCACTTGTGTTACTTTAGCAGTAGTACCCAGATAACTCGGACAGTATTGCGCTCTACCCTACCCTGTAGACAGAACCCCGGTGCTTAATACCTCAACGATTATTATGAGACTGCCCGAGTCGAATGAAACACATGGGCATTACACTTAAGTGTAAGGTAAGCGGAAGTATTGTTAGCCAGCATGATTTATCAAATGACGTGTGATGCCATGATTCGCCTTTATTTGACTATCAAGAGATGTCATGGTGTTCCTGTGACGAATAACCCCAGCCTAAATCTGATCCCTTTGAGCAGTGGACGTAGTTTTGTCCATCACATTCCAATAGCATATCGATTCCATGGACCGGAGCATTCCTCTGAATCCACTTTCAGCTTCTGTAGCTGAATGACATGTACCCGTAGAGTGGCAAGATTCACAAACAGCTAGTCAGCAACCAACAAGCATAATTCGCCATAACCCCATTATATGGGCTCACAAAGCCCACCTACGATGTCGCAAATCCATCGAAATCGAGTCTGAACGTTCAATTACCTCCAACATGACACCAGATATATACGAGCAATTTAGCCTAAGAGCTTTCCTCTAGTCCATCTATAACCATTTCAGGTCGAGGTTGCCCGAGATAAAACCCTGAATAGGAAACTCGGCGACGAAGACTCCGAAAAGGACAGCAACACGTTGAATTCAATATGCAATGATATTGAGCATAAATAACATACTTGAAGACGAGGGAAAATGTTATGAAGTAGACCAATTGCTTCTCTTGTTGATGTCGTGGGTTGCTGTTTCGTATGCACCAATATCAGTATCACACCACATCACACCACTATGAAGACATTCTCAACTCAAGTCATGGCTGTGTCGGCTTTGCTGGCAGGGCTTTCTCAATCGTTTGAGATGAGGCGACCTCCGCCAGTCGAGCTTGTCAAAGGCTTCGACTGGGCAGATCCATTCACGCTCAGTTCCTTGGCGGCATTCCAGCCAAGATGTGACGACAAGAAACATTTCGAGGTTTTCGAGTACACTCTCGCAGAGTTGATGGAGCCCCCCCCGAAGGGATTGAAGCCTTGGGCCAAGGGTCTCAAAGCAGTCTTCGCCAACAGAGAATACCCTGGAGGATGGCTCGGCCTGGATCCCCACGCTGGTGGTCGCAGCGTGTTGCTGATGAACTATGATCGAATTCCTCTCGTGGTCCGTGAATGGATTGAACAACAGGAGCGAACCGACGGTGAGGGCAAGGCCCTTTTCGCCGTGCTTGAGAAACCAAAGAACGACGAAGACGAGATTGAGGAGGTCGTCAAGTTTCCCGAAGCTGACAAGATTGATCGGGCAAATGACAAAGACAAGGTTGCCATTTTTGCACCCGGTGCTTTATACGGAATCCTTCCCCTCTGGGCAGCGGAAGCAAGTGATTGCAAAGGTAAGTTGAGATACCCAGTCCGGTCTTGTGTCTGGTGTGCAATAACTTATCACATAATCACAGATCAACTTGTCGACTTGTCGAAGTACAGCCCGCAGCCTGCGGATGGCGGAGTTGTCGCTTGGGTTTTACATTCGGAGCGTCAGTCTGATCAAAAGACAAAGGTTGACATCAGAGTCCAGGCCCTTAAGGGAAAGAAAGCCATGAGCGGTCAAGAGCAAGACCAGGCGAAAACAGCATCGAGGGAAGAGTTGTAGGGTTGATGTTCATAGGTAGCAACTGTATTTCCTAAGTACCCAGGTAGCGTTCAAATCCATCGAGTTCCAGTTATCATAATACCACCGACATGATGTGAGGGTTTTTATGATCTGCCATACCTCTTTCTCTACCTACTAACCCTGACGAGGTTAGTAGGAACAATGTACAGAGGGGGTTTCACTGCCACTCTGTTCGGCCGAGGCAGCGTTGAGGGGGAGAACTTAGAGAAAAAAGAAAGCAATGTCGGGCATCTGGCGTCAAGGTTTGTTTGTTCCTGCCTTAGGTAAAGATTTATTGCGTCCATAAACTACCTAGGTAGGTACCTAGATGGATGGCAGTGAGAACTGTCAGTTTCAGCCACCACGAACTGTCCTCGGATCCTTTTCCGACCTCGCAGGTAAGCCTTGAATATAAACGTTTCCCCCTCATGTCTTTGACCGCTGTTCTAGAGTTCGGATCATAATCCATTAGCTGCAGGGCCAAAAAGATCCTGGTCCGGTTCGTTGGGCCGGGCATCTGTTCTATAATAAAGGTACTGTACTTGCGCACACACCGCCTTCGGGTATGATGCATCAGATCGACGCCAGCTTCACGATACAGGCCTGTTTGAGTTGTCATGATATGGGTCTGAATGTCATGAAGAGCCATTTACTGTACCGTACCTAGCTAGTGCAGCAATATGCGGTGGCCATCGTATGATGAAGGACAAAAAAGCATGTGAAAATGCTGTCCAAGCCAAACAAGTCAGCAAGAAAGCACGCACGCATGCGAGCCTTACCGTCGTTTTTAGGTTCAACAGAGGCCATTGATTAAATCTGAGGCTGCGTCAAAGGACATCGACCAACCTCTTCACGTAAAGGAACATCTATTTGTTACGACACCACCAATAGAGCCTACCTACCCTGGCTAAGGGGGTGGCAGAAAACTTGAGACACAAACCTAGAACTCAGAAAATAAACAGCTCAAAAAGAGAGCGTCTATCTAGAATAGAATAAAATGACTATATTATTTTGTCTCTCCGCCACGTTAGCAGATCAGCTTTTGTAGGGACCTACCTACCTGCCCAGGCATCTATGTATTACCTTCAAGCTAACTCACCACCGCTAAGTGTCCCATTTGTAGACCTTGCAAGGTTAGCTCAGGCACTCGTGGCAATGTGACGCTACTGAACAACCCCAGTATCGCATCCAATAGCTTGCGGTGGGCGATGATGTTCTCCAAACAGATCAGAACCGCGTCCGTGCAATTCACCGATTGCGCTTATCTTCAGATGCGATGTGATTCGCAATGACAATGATGAAAAAGGACATTCACATCGCCAGCTGGCAATGTCGAAGACAATCAGATTCGTTGTAGTCAGCCACCACCGCTTGGGGTACGACAGCTTATAAATGTCCCGGATGCGGTCTATTGCAGAGGAGCTGGATGGTAAAGGAAACAACTTACCGACCTACAAGTCTACCCGCCCGGGCAACTTTCGCCAATCAACCCGACCGCCAGAGCAGACGCCAGGATCTCCATGTCGTCAGAAGAGGTCCCACAGCTCTCGAGCTGCATCTGTGAGAGTCCACCTTTGGCAGATTTAACACTGCAGATGGATGATGTACGTTCATGGGTCTTCCCAGACAATCGAGCATTGTACCTGACGAGGAATCGGAATTTTCCATGATCAAGAGAGATCTATTAAAAGGGAAACGTCGAATCGGACTGTTTGTTACCAACACATCAGCGATTGAAACCGTTGAATGATTTCGGTGAAGTCCAACTTGGAGGCTGGGGGTAACGAGGACGGTCAAACGAGGTACCTTTCTCTTAGATGCGTTGTACTGTACAAGGGACAGAGACCCAAGCTTGGCTGATCCATCGAGACGTACTCGTACCCAGGGCGTTGCATTGCATTGCATTGCATCGCATGCATGGCCTCGCTCGCATCACAAGCGGATTTTGATACCTGATAACAACCTCAATCATCTCAATCTGGGTTGCGACTCACATTCTCTTTCTTTAGTTGCTGCTGCTTCAGCTACTGCTCCTGCCGCCGCTGCACATCATCACCGATTCTGCACACAATCGAAGTCGAATAACCCCCCGGGCCCACATGCTCTCCAATTGCTTCTTCCATCAATATCATCAACACCATCTCTACTGGTACCTACTACCACTACCACCACCACCACCGCTAGTACCTAGGCCTACTATTTGTACCTCCTCTATCTTTGCACCTTGTTTCTCTCCTTTCCGCTTTCGAAACTTCTTCTATGACCTTCTCTCAAGTTCCCCAGATCAAAACCTATCTCCTCACCGTATCGACTTTACGTCTCGCTGCAATAATCACCCTGTTCTGCATCCGGCGAAGACAAAACCATCTTCTCAAACGGCCTAGAATAAATCCCTGTATCAATCGTTCCGGTCGATGCGGTCGCAGCACCCTTGATTTGTACCGACTGTACCTTTTCCTCGTGTCGTTACTACTGCCCCGTAGTAGTGGCCGCCGCCGCCGCCGACAATCTTTAATTTCGCTCCAGTGCCCCCCAGCCTTGTTGACCAACGCCAAACCGGTCCTGTCCTGGTGCCTTCCCGTCTCGTCAACGAACTGGTTCTTCTCCCAGCCCATCATCTCTCCCACAAACAAAACAAAATCTCACTCAAACTCGAGACGCAACAAACGACAGTCGCAGTCACAGTCACCCTACCTCAAATCATTTCTACGTTCTCTCGATTCCCACACGAAGCCTCCATTGCAGTTCGCAAAACACATTTCAGTCATGGGCAGCTTCACCTTCAAGTGGTAAGTCGCAAACTTCACAATACGGCGCTGCTTCGCGCAACTTCGCCTAACGTCCGAGTCGCAATTTATCTACCTCTGCGCACAACAACGCCATTGGGCTTTGTATGGGAACAAGCTCGCTCCCATGCATGTGCCTCTCAATGCTGCTTCGCGTTGTAGTTACGAATTGTGTCAATTTTGTCCATGTCTGAGACAATCAAGACTGACCTTAAACTTTGTATAGGGAACATCCCGCCGAAGAGGTTTACGTGACCGGCACTTTCGACAACTGGACCAAGAGCGTGAGGCTCGAAAAGGAGGGCGATGTTTTCTCCAAGACTGTTGAACTGAAGGAGCCTGAGGGCAAGATTTACTACAAGGTGCGTCAGCGTCAGCGAGCAACGACCCGCAACGCCAACAAACTACTCTCTTTTTCCCTCCCAATATTCACTCTGCATTTGACCCCATTTGAAAACTCCCATACCCTGTTGCCATGGCCGACAGCACCGAACCAATGCTCTACCCTTTCGCGTTGCGCTGGAGTCATACAAAGACAGGAACAAGTTCATTGCTACCAGTCGGACTTCTGCGCGGTCGGTGTTGCCAAAGCAAGATGGGAGATAGCAGCGATGCCCGTGCCGCTCAGGAACCTGTGCTTTGCGGTCATTGTTATCGTCAGAGCTCTTTTAAGCCTAAAAAGCTTGGAGGCGCAATGGTGGTGGCTGCCGTAATCTCAGGCCCCTGTCCAAGGATTTTTTTTTTCTTGCGAGTCTCCTACGCTGCCAGGGTCGGGGGTCGGGCCCCTGGTTCATTTCCCTGGCTGTCATGTCATGGGTTCTCCGTGGCCCATTTGGCATCTCGCACCATCCCCAACCAAAAACCCCCGCGGCTGGGTATGACGCAAGGCGACAACGATCGCGACGGTTCTGGAATGCGTTAGTGAGCGGAGAGCGCTATAAGCAGCCCATATCAAGGCTTTTCTTGGTCACGCCTGGCCATGCCGGTAGAATTCTGTGGCGCAAGCCGACCATTGCCTTGCGCAGAGCCAAAGTCCTTTGGTGCTGCCAAGGCGTCTTCGAGTGCACTTGATTTGCTTGCACCCTAGTGTGCCTGCATATCCGACCCGCTCTTGCTCTCAGCTCCGTCCTCTTCTTCGTCATCGCACCAGTTCATTTAACTCACTTTGTCCCCTCTTTTGAAGCCAATTGTTCTTCCTACACTATCTCACACTTGTCGCAACCGCTACAAAGACTGTCGCTCACCATTTGATCTAGTTCATCGTTGACGGCAACTGGATTATCAATCAATCAGCACCTAACGAGCCTGATCTTGAGGGCAACGTGAACAACTTTGTTAATCCCGACCAAATTGTCCGCGAAACTCCTGCCGCCGCTATCCTTAACACCGTGACGCCTACGTCTACAACTGCAGCCATGGCCGGCGAACAAGCTTTGGAGAACAAGCCCACTGAGTCTACAACTCTGGCCGATAAGGTAGCTGAAGGGAGGATTGCCAAAGACAAGACCACTAGTGCTGACCTTCGAACAGTCTGCCCAAGAGGAAAAGTTGCCTCTCGAAACCCCCTCTGACATTCCCGGTGGTTTCCCCATCACCCCCGCGAACGAGCTCGACAAAGTTATTGGTATTAACCCTCTTCCCGCTTCCGAGGGCGCAGGAAACCCCATCAAGCTTGAACCCGGCGAGAAAATCCCCGAGTCCATTACCGCTCAAAGCATCGATTCTCATGTGAAGCTGGACAAGGATTCTTATGAGAAGAGCGACGCTTACCCCGGTATTGAGACCGAGCTTCCTCCTGTTTCCTCCAACACTATTCCTGAGTCCAGCCTCCCCATCATTGGTGCGGATGTTCTCGCCTTCAACTCTGCTGCACCTACAGCAACTACCGCCGGTCTTGCTGCCGATGTTCCTCTGGAGTCCAACGGCGCTTTCGTTCCCGAGGTGGTGAGGGAGAGCCAGGAGAAGGCCAATGCTGTTACTGAGGCCAGCACAGACCCTACAGAGGTCAAGGAAAAGACTATGGTCGAGGAGGAGCTCAAGGGCACTGTTCCCGAGGCCCCCGCAACCTCAGTAGGCACTGCTGGTGTTGGTACTGAGAAGTCGGAGAACACTCCTGACACCAGCCTCGCCGCTTTGGCCGCCACTGCCGGAGGTGCTGTCATTGCCGCTGGTCTCGCTGCCAAGGAGACAGTAGAGGAGAAGGCTATTCCTGCTCTCAACAACGCTACCGACGCCCTCGCCGATACCGCCAACAAGAACCTGCCCGACTCAGTCAAGGAGCAGCTTCCTGTTGCTGCTCAGGAGACCCTTGCTGCCAAGAACGAGGAGCAGATCCGAGAGGAAGTCTCTCCCGAGGTTCCTGCCGAAGTTAAGGAATCCCTGATCGAGGCTGGAAAGGCTCCCGAAGCTGCCGCCAACACTGAGGCTGTCGAGGAGAAGAAGCTGGTTGAAGCCGAGCTTCTGAAGGAAGTGAAGCCTGTCACCGGCATTTACGATTCTGTTGTTGAGCAAGAGCAGCCCAAGGAGCAATCTAATCAGGTCTCTCCTGAGGTTCCTGTCGCCGTCAAGGATTCTATTGCCGAGGCTGGCAAAGCCCCCGAAGCTGCCGCCAACACTGAGGCTGTCGAGGAGAAGAAGCTGGTTGAAGCCGAGCTTCTTAAGGAGGTCAAGCCTGCAGCCACGATTAATGAGACTCCGCAGGTTGCCCTTGAGGTGCCCACTGAAGTGAAGGAGTCTATTGTCGAGGCTGGCGAAGGTCCTGAGGCTGCAGCCAGCACCGAAGCTGTTGAGAATAAGAAGGTGGTTGAAGCTCAGCTCCTCAAGGAGGCCGAGCCTGTTCCTGCTGTTGGAGAGGCGAAGCCTATCGATGAATCCAAGGCCGACACTGCTGTCGAGCCTCAGGAAACCAAGACTCAAGAGCCCGCACCTGTTGTTCCTGCCGTTGTTCTTCCCACCGAGAGCAAGGCCGAGGAGCACAAGACGGAAGCCCCCGAGACCGAAACTCCTGCGGTCGGCAATGGTAGCTCAACGGCCGGTAACGGCACCACAGCAATTGGCAATGGCGCTTCAACAACAGAAACTAAGCCCACTGATACTTCGCGCAACGGCAGCGCCTCTGCAGCAAGTGCCAAGGAGAAGAAGAAGAACCGACTGAGTTCGATCTTCAGCAAGATCAAGCACAAGCTGTCCGACAAATAGATGAGAAGACGACACAACTAAGCTAATGTCGCAATGATGAGGTATCAGAAATGTCTCACGGGTTTTTGTTTTCTTGCGGTTGGTGTCTTCGTTTATCAATGATTCCCCTGGATCCATGAGCAAGAGGAGAGTGGTTGAGGTCACTGAGGGCGTGGATCTCCGTCATATACCTAATTCATATTCAATTTTATGCGCACACTTTTGATTAAAACCGGACTTCACGGTAGATCCTGTTATTAGGCCAGACGAGAAAACATCTCTCTTATTTTATTTTTAGGATACATATGATGAAGCCATGATGATGTCGTCTGAAGGACTATGCTGAAGCATTTTGATCATGTGATGGGCTCGCCTCCATAGCAATGACTAATTCCGCAAGCCTTATGTAAGCCAGATCGAGTAGCTTAGTAGGTAACAAGGTATCGAGCAGAAGCTGGTAACGCCATATTACTCTGCGCCGAGCCTCAACTCCGTCACGATTTGCCCCGCCAGTGACTCGCTCGATCCACCTGCATCTTCCATCCATCAACGGGGTCCGTCCCAGCTGGACCCCTTCGTGAACTTCAACTCGATCCTTCTATCAAATTGCCTAGAGGCTTCCACATCTACTTCTTCCTAGTCATTCTCGGGTGTGTTCACTGCCCACCTTCATATCTTGTTAGGCGATAACCATCGGATTTGTCAGTCATCCCTGCCACTAGGACAAAGCGCGAACAATCGAACGATTGGGCCGATCATTTATCTCATCGCGATTGAGACTTTTCAGAAGATAGCCTGCACGAAATATGAACCCCTCTACATCAAATGTGGGAAAGTCTGTCCCTGCGCCATCGAATTCCACAGCCAACCAAGCTGGCCCAGCGATCTCAAGCTTCGAATCATCCCGTCGGCCCTCACAGGCTGGTTTCTCATACTCGCAATCGATGCCTCGAAAGACTCAAGGCTCCCGCAAACAACATCGGGCCCAGCGTAGGCCTGGACTTGGCGACAGATCAAACACTGGTCCTGACGACGACGACGACGCCATGGATGAGCTAAGAGCTTTCAGGAATCCCAATAGCAGGCGCGGCCAAACCTCAATCACCCACCTACTCAATTACTCCATGCCACGTCCGGTCCAAGATCACCATTCGCATTCAAGATCTTATAGAAGAACTCCAACATGGGGACCTGGGTCAGGATACCACGCAAGCGACAAGGCTCGATACGTCCATGCCAACTACCGCTTCATCCTTTCTCCAGAGGGTACATACAACAAACAAGCCACTGATGCTGACACCCACCTGGACTGGTCTCTTGTGATGCAGATTATTGCTTCAAGTGAATCGCAGGGCTCATCATGTCCAATTTGTCTTTCCGAACCAGTGGCGCCACGAATGGCGAAATGCGGTCATATTTTTTGCTTGCCCTGCCTTATCCGGTTCATGAACTCAGCATCGAGTGAGGATGAGGCAAAGGGTCGAGGCCCTAGATGGAAGAAGTGCCCTATTTGTGAGGACTCAATCTATATGCAAGATGTACGGCCTGTCAGGTTCTACGCAGGACAAGAAAGCCCATTTCCTCGAACTGGTGACGACGTTGTGCTACGATTGATGGCACGAAACGCAAGCTCTACGATGGCGCTTCCGCGAGAGAGTGGCTCTGAAGCTATATATCCTGTTGGTGATATTCCTTGGCATTTTGCTGCGAACGTCTTGGACTACGCTCGCATGATGAAAGGCACCACCGACTACATGGCTGCCCAGTACGATGAGGAGATTGCCGCACTGGCTCAACAAGCAAAGGAAGACGAAACACTTTTTGGACAGAATGATGAGTGGTCCCAGAAAGCGATCCGGGCTATCACAGCCGCCAAGGAGAAGCTTGCAGAGCTCGAGGTTGTGGAAAGCTCAGCAACTTCGACAAAGCTCTCTACAGACGCCGACTTTTATTTTTACAGCTCTCCGCCGCATCTGTACCTCTCGCCGCTGGATATACGTATCCTGAAAACGAAGTACGGGTCTTTTTCGTCATTTCCTTCTACGCTCCTCCCTCGCGTGGAGCACATCTCTACTGGCCATGTGGTAGACGATGCAATGCGCCGAAGGGCAAAGTACTTGGGACATCTTCCTCGTGGATGCGTTGTCAACTTTTTGGAATGTGACTGGACAGACATTGTGCCAGAAGAAACGCTGGCATCGTTCTCGGCTGATATCGAGCGGAGACGGAGACGCAACCGAGACAAAGAGACGCAGGAAGAACGCGAGCGTCTCCAGGCCGAGCGCCTTGAAGCTGCAAACATACGCAAGACCACAGGTTATCAGAGGCTCCCTGAACCGTCAGAGGATAGCGTCCCTCGAATGGGCCTCGAGGAATTCCTGCCATTGAACGGCCACTCTGGTAGCACGCCTCCAGATCCCCGGCCAGGGTTCGAGACATTGGCTGAGATGTCAACCAGTCCGTCAAACCAGAAGACTGTCTGGGGCACTAGGGTGGTCAATGGGTCACCAGAGATGGCACCTGCCCAACATTTAGACGTTCACGATGGGTGGCTCAGGGATGAGGACATGTTTGACACGGCCGATATTGCGATGCAAATACAGGCCATAGAAGCGGCTGAGAATAGCGTTCATCAGGATAGTGTTGGCGGAGCAGGACCAAGCAGCAGTGGTGGTGGCAATAGTGGTGGCGGAAAGAAGAAAAAGAAACAGAAAATCACACTCATGAGCACCGGGGGGCGGAGAGGTAACTAGGCCTGTCGTCCCTGTTTCCAGGTTGAGGAGGTATGATTCTTTTTCGGTTCTCCACGGCGTGGCACACGGTTCGTATTACTAGTTTTGAAAAGTGAAGAGGAGGAGCAGGGTTATCAACACCAACAAAGAAGTTTCAAAGCAATGAAACGGTATGAATGGATAACTGAAGACGAGCAGGAAAGAGAATGATGCTTGTTAACTGCTGTTACGATTAATTCTGATCGCCAGCTACCAACAAGCCTCATCCCAAGATGTAACGTACATACCGCCTTGCCTTTAACATTTCGGTTATGATAGTCACCGAAACGAACCTGGTTCAATGTGACGTACATACATGTTAAAGAACATGTATCGAGTCGCTGACTCAAGGAGCACATAGATAGTTAACAAAACCTCTTTAATGTGAAAGGATGCATGTACAGAGTACGTTATGTGCAGTAGAGCATGAAACTTAGCATCTTGCCCCAGTAATCGAAGGATTCCCTTCACCGTACACACCTAGTGTACAGTTATACATTGTACATAAGATCTGCTCTCAATGTCGATCGAAACTTCTAATGCGACATGAAACTCAACTTGAGAACGCTACAGCACTCGAGCGGGACCATGATTGATATTCGATCAGCACAGCAGACTACAACCCAACATCGTCGTCATAGCTGCTGGGGCATTTCTCCACAGAACGGTGACTAGACACGGGAATGCCGATATCGATAAAACCCAGAGGCTGAAGACGTTGGTACGTACCCGCAGGTCATCACTACACAAGTGAGGTTTTCTATATACACTCTACATTTGATGGTTTATATAATGTTAAAAAAA